>JAJOOO010010633.1:0-31998 GCA_029582685.1 Solanum piurae
AGGTGAAAAATTAGTTAATTAATTACTAGTTTTTTTTTTAGCTATTGAAAATAAATAGATCAATAAAGGGAAAATAAAAAATAAAAAAGGGAGACAAAAGATTAATAGTCTTCTAGTCATAGAAATGTCACATTATCTTTTATATATATATATATAAGAGACAACAAAGTATCTCTTCTCCAAATGAAATAAAAGCTGATAATATTTAGTACTTTAAATTATTATAATTATAAACACAAATTAATATATGTATATTCTTATCTCATATATTAATTACCTACAAGACAAAGTTCAGAGAAAAGAAGAAAGACGAAAAATAAAAAGAATTTGATACTCACTTCTTAGAGTTAATTAAAATAAAATGAAGGCTACATTTAATAATCAATGTTATTTTTTTATTATTAAGGGATCATGTATTAATTTTTTCAAAAATAAGCTTAAAATACATAAACATAGCATCAACGAAGTGACAACTTAAAATATGAAACGATATCAAAAGTTGAAACATTGAATTTGCCTTTTTCAAAATGAGACAAAAAGATAAATAAATAAGGATAAACATTTATATCATTATTTCTTCCATGAATTAAATGATTTATTAATAATTTAATTATATGTTACTTTCTCCAGTTCAAATTATTCATTGTGTTTCAATCTTGTACACCCCTTAATAAAAAAATGTAGTTTTATATATTCTATCTTTCACACCCCTTACAAAAAATAAACACAAATAAGTAATTAATAAAATCATAAGGAAATCTCTCTATTTTCTTTTATTTCCTTTCGTGTTGTAACTTGGTTCCAATTGGTATTTGGTGATCCATCTAATCTCCTTCACTCTTCTGTCCCCATATGGTTAATAGTATGTTCAACGGCGGCAGACCCGTATCTCCCGTCAATGCACCAGCTGAGGAATCCGCAGTGAGAGGTCGCGGTTGAGGCAGGGGTAGAGAAAGAGCAAGGGGTAGCGGCCGAGTAAGGGTAGCACCTACTAGAAATGGAGATCTGGTTGAGAATGCTCCCAGAAATGAGAGTCCTTATACGCATCATAAAGAGATAGAAGAGAATGTAGAGGTTGAGGATGAGGAGAATGTTGGAAAAGAGAAAGAGGTGCAGGCTGAGAACATAGGTATTCCTACCTTAGATCCAGTTTTATCTCAACAGAATATGTCGTTCCTGAAAGAATTGGCTGGACCTAGTGCTTCCCCATTGGGTGCTCCAGTTTTGTTTGTTAAGAAAAAGAATGGTAGTATGAGAATGTGTATAGATTACCGACAATTAAATAGGGATACTATTCGAAACAAGTACTCTTTGCCTTGAATAGATGATCTTTTTGACCAATTGCAAGGTGCATCAATTTTCTCTAAGATAGATCTAAGGTCTGGCTACCATCAGTTGAAAATTAGGCCTGAGGATGTGCCCAAGACGGCGTTTAGAACTCCATATGGGAACTATGAGTTTTTGGTTATGTGTTTTCTCTTGACCAATGCGCCTGCAGTTTTCATGAGTTTGATGAATGGGGTGTTCAAACCATTCCTTGATTCATTTGTTATAGTCTTTATTGATGATATTTTGGTCTATTGGAAAAGTGAAGAAGAGCATGTCGACCATCATCGTATTGTTCTGGGTGTTCTTGGGAAGCAAAGGTTGTATGCTAGATCCCCATCTTCGTTAAATTTGGTTGCATTTTTTGGGGTATGTAGTTTCAAAAGAAGGGGTAATGGTAGATCCCCAAAAGATTGAAGCGATTAGGAATTGGGTTCAGCCTAGCTATGTTACGGAAGTTAGGAGTTTTGTGGGGCTCGCTAGCTACTATCGTCGATTTGTTAAGATTTTTCTTCCATTGCCACTCACATGACAAATTTTATCCAGAAAGGAGGTACCCTTTGAATGGACTGAAAAGTGTGATGAGAGCTTTCAAAAGCTAAAGGCACTCTTGACTACAACGCCTATTGTAGCATTACCGGTAGAGGGTAAGGATTTTATTATTTATTGTGATGCTTCACATTTTGGTTTGGGTGTTGTGTTGATGCAGGATAAGAATGTTATAGCTTATGCCTCGCGTCAATTGAAGGTGCATGAGACGAATTATCCAACAAATGATTTAGAGTTGGCAGCGGCAGTGTTTGCTCTTAAGATCTGACGACATTACCTCTATGGTGTCAAGTGTGAAGTGTTTACTAATCATCGTAGTTTGCAGCATGCGTTCACTCAAAAGGATCTGAATTTGAGACAACAAAGGTGGATGGAGTTACTTAAAGATTATGATGTCACCATTACCATCCGGGTAAGGCTAATGTAGTGGCAGACGCTTTGAGTCGAAAAGCGGTGAGTATGGGTAGTTTAGCTTGCTTAAGTGTAACGAAGCGACCTTTGGCTAAGGAAATTCAAACCTTAGGGTCTAACTTCACGCTAAAAAGTATACGACAGTAGAAAGAAGAACTACAGTTAGATTTTTTCCCCTATAGTCTTAGTTTGGATTGGTTCATCTTAGAATTATTGTTTAGATATAATTGTACTAAGAGTGAAAGAGAATTTGTGATGTTTTGTAACTAAAAGTGAGTTTGGCTTCTTGGAGAGTAGAGTATACGATTATAGTTAATTGTTGAACAGTTAGAGTGAGCTATTTAGGTGATTTACTAGAGTTAGTCTTTTTGATTATATAGTTGTAATCTAAAGTTGTTCTTTGAAGTTAGGGAAGTTTGGTTTAAAATAATACGAGGGTAGATCGTTGTTTTTTTCCCTTGAATAAGGACGTTTTCCACGATAAAATCTCTATTTTATTGTATTGCATTTTTGTGTCTGAAAATTAAACAAGAACCCAGTTCTTGTTTAGGTGGTCAAAGTTTCTTTAATTTGTCAAACAACCCCCCGGATTATCTCATGTAATACTATATCATTAGGTTTGCCAAATTAGGAGTTGACCTTAAGAAGTTGTGTAGGGGAAGGAAAGTTTTGAAATACAAAAACTTCTTGTCAACCATCTGCATTCCAGCAACAGTAAGGATATGTCTTCCTCTTCCAACATCAAACTAGAAATTACCTGAATAGAAGAATGGGGCAGAATAAAGGCAAGTACATTGATTTACAGGGCTTACAAACTAAACCAACTATAGGCTCTCGAAGAAAAGTATAGACGTCTCCATACCATTTCGCAAGACTCTACTAGACTCATTTTGGTATATCGAGATCAATGAACCTAGGTCTTTGATACCAACTTTGTCACGAGCCAGACCATCGTGATTGACACCCACACTAACCCTCCGGTTGGAGAACCATTACTACAACCCAAACTAAACAACTCAACCAAAAACTAAGGCATTTAAAGATAAGATAGCAGGTTTAAATATCTAAGAAAAGGAAAATAGGGAGTTCCCATAAACTCCAACAAAAGTCTAACAACCAATTGCGGAAATAATTCCTAGAACCTCAAAGTTAATGTACCAAAACTCTAACAAAGATCATAAGTCTAAGGAAATGGGAACAACCCAATTAAACACAGGAAAATCTAATGTACTAGTCTAAGTCTGAAGATGTGGACATAAACCAAAAAAAGAGAACTCATGGCAGCCCGAAAGAACTGGCTCACCCTTGAATTCGAGTTGATCACTGGTCTTCAAACGAGGTCTGTCAGTAGCCGCCTGAAGATGCCCTGTACTCAACAAAGAAAGAGCAAGTGCAATATCAGTACACAACCACAGTGTACTGGTAGGATCACGCGGCTATCCCAATAGGTGAAACATATATAAGTTATTACAACAATAATAAACATGCATACACCGAACATATACAATATCAATTATCACTTACGAGCAACGTACAATTTTGCAATCTCAAAGATATACAAATATGTGAAGGCATTGGTCCTCTCACAGAACCCATACCCAAACTGTTAGTGTAGCAGTACGTGGTACCTGATCCAAGGTAGTGTGCCGTATGTGACACCTGATCCCTTATATGCGCCGGAACGTGGCACCTGATCGAAGTTAGTGTGTCGGAACGTAACACCCGATCCATTCAACAAGCCACAATCACAATCACAATGTACATTCTCATAATCATACAATCAAGTCATGATTCATGGCATACAATTATTCAATCATCCTCATTTACGATTAGTGTGATCAATAATGCGACATTCACGTACATACATGCATTATAATTAAGCAATTACAAATATATATCACACCAACATGAAATCACAACTATCACCTACCTCAAACAAAACTTGAATCCCTTAAGAATCTTGATTCTTCCCTTTCCAGATTTTTTCTGCTTGTTCTTGGTTTACAAACAATTGATATAACACTAGGTTCAATAAACAAGACCTAATTACCCAGATTATAATCAATAATATCAACCCTAGGTTGAACCCTTGATCCTCATACCCAGATTAGGGATTTTTCCACCATAAATCCTAGGTCAAAACCCTCCCTCATCGATAATTACCCAAGAAACTAAGTTCTATGGATTGAAAATTGGATTCGGGGAGTGAAAACTTAACCTTTAGCCTCAAGAATTGTGAAAAACAGTCAAGAAATATCCCTGGGTCGTTCCTTAGCTCTCAAGATCGAATGTTGCAGAAAAATAACATATTTGGGGTTTATTTCTGACTTAAGTCGCGACTGGCCCGCTATGGCGACCCCTATCCCACCACCGTGGCCCTACCCTGGCGGCTTGCACAGAAACAGTGAGTCGATTTAAGAGTTTCAAACCCCCATTTCACAATACACCTTCATCCCATGACACTCAGAAACTACCCCCTCACGCTAAGATCAATTTCAGGAGTTCTACTCGTCCGAATTCAATTTCCTAAAGTCATATGGGTTTCTTAACATCTTAGCTATCTACTCGTATGATCAAATTCATAATTAGATCTCCCATTTGTTACCTAATTTCCCTAGACCTCATTGACTCCGATTTCGTCCAAATCTACACTAGGCTAGGAATTCTCAAGTTACTACGAAAAAGTTTTCCGGCCCAAATTTTTTTCTCCGTTGTCTTTTCTATAACGACGGAATCAGGTCGTTACAATTTCGGTCATAGTATAGGGGGTACTAGTGCCTTATCTGTTAATGTAAATGGTGGTGGTTTTTGATGTTTGATTACTACAAATGAATCAGAGCTTTTTCCTATAGAAATTATATGTTGGATATGTTTTAATTTTGTTGTATTCTTGCGAAACGATTGGTGTTTCATGTTTTTGTATTCAGGATATTTGTAAATAGAGCATGCCACCAAGATAAACATAGCAAATAAATTTACGAGAACCTGTTTGTTTTTTTAGTTTTTGTGTCATGGGCGGGTATCATATGTTGGGTCGGATAAAAAAGGGAAAATGCATAAGTACCCCCCCAATCTATGCTCAAAATTCCAGATATACACTTATACTATACTAAGGTCCTATTACCCACCCGGACTTATTTTATAAATAATTTTCTACCCCTTTTCGACCTACGTGGCACTATCAACCAGATAACTTGAAAACATTGTCAACACGCGCTGGCCTAGAAGATAGTTCCATGTAGGCCGGAAAGGGGTAGAAAATTATTTATAAAATATATTCGGGGGTGGGGGGTGGCGGGTAATAGGACCTTAGTATAGTCTAAGTGTGTCTCTGAGATTTCAGGCGTATGTTGGGGGGGTGGGTACTTATGCATTTTCCCGATAAAAAAATCTAGTGGGTGTGTGATTTTTAATCCACACAATAAGAAAATGATACTTAAAAATTAATTTCAAAAAATAAAATAGAGAGGTAGTTAGTTTTTAAGGGTATAAGTGAGCCAAAAATGTGAACATAAATGTATTTTCAACAAAATAGGCGAACGGAGGGTATTTTAGACCTTTTTTTTACAGTCCAGCGGTATTTTTAGAAGTGTTCCATATGTTGTATCTCTTACTTTGTTTTGTTAATTTTTTTCTCATTTTTTTTGTTTCAGAACTTTTTCATTGTTGCCGAGGTAATTTTATCGAAGAGTCGGATACAATTTGATTAAGTGCACAATTAGATAGGTTTTGTCCCTTTTAAGTGTCTCAAAATGTATTAGATAGGCATTGCATTTTTTATTAATTATTTACATAATTATATTATTTAACTAATATGTCTTTTATTTTGTGATTTTTGGATTATAATTTGAATGGCATTTGGAATAATTGTAATCTATATTTTATAAAATTTGACTATCTAAGTAGAAACTTCAAAGTCTTAAATTTAACCAACACCCTGTTTGAATGTTTGTTACCTATAATTTGAATGTCACTTGAGATAACTCTGTTTTTGTAAGAAATCTATTTTAGCAAATTGAAAAATTATTATTGATAATTATTTAAGACCTCACAAAAAAGTTTGTGGCATGATTAGTAACAATTATTACATCAGTTTAAGGTATTACTTTTAACGTTATTATTTTCCAAATTCGATAAAACTTAAGTGAGAAAATGGTCTAAACCTCCCAACCTATACCCGAAATCCCAACTACACACTCCAACTTCACTAGTGTCCTATCACCCTCCCTGAACATTTTATTTCTCTATTTATTACACACCTGAGTGTTGACCTGTCATAAGGAGGTGAGACACCTCCTTTAGATGTGTCAGAAGAGACAATAATGCTCCACAATGATGAAAAAATACTCCACGTGTATAATCTTGGCAACGATCATCTTCCCAACTTAAATAATTTCTTGTCTCCTCTTCCCCACCATTAGCCCTTGTTTCTTCTTCAATTTTCACGGTTTTCTTTCAAAAATATCTAGGGTTTAGTTGTTTATATTCATTTCTAGTTTAAATCTTGAAGTTAGGGTTTGTAATCTGCTTTAATTTCTTATTTAGGGTCTTTGATTTAAATTTTGATTTTTCTCTAAGTTCGTTAAAAATGGTAAATGAAAACTTGAATAAGCTTTGTATGGATAAATCAGACCCAATGCTCAATGCTGTAGTGAGATGCAAACATGAGATTTTGCTGAATTTCCAAACTTCTTGGTCAATATTAAATTCGGGAAGAAAATTTTGGTCTTTCCCATGCTATGATGTATGTGTTTTTCCTTGTATTCTTGCTTCACTTTATATTCAATTGATGCTAATGTACTATTTTTTTCTATTTTTCAGTCTAAAAATTACAATTTTTTTCGATGGAGGGACAAAGAAGAAGTGGATCTAAGATCAAATTTTATTTTTTCAAGATTAGTGAACAAAATCAATGAGTTGGAGCAAGAGTTATGAATTAGTCAGTTTCATATTGACAATTTGAGTAACTCTAAGTTAATATTGGAGAGGAGGCTCAATGGAAAGTGGAAATGGTGTAGGTTCAACAGGAAGCTATTTTTGTGTATTTTGATTTGTGTTGTTGTTATGTTCATCAACAACCAATCTATTCCAAAGTAGTATTTGATTTGTATTGTTGCTATGTTCATCAGAATTGTCAATGTATGTGACGAATTTTGTATATCTCTCTCAATACATACATATATATATATGTATATGTATATATATATATATATATATAAATATATATATATATATCAATCTATGTTGTCAATTGAACCTTGTGTAAATTGCTTACACTTCATTTGTAAATTGTAATAGCCAACACAATTAAACACAACAGCAGCTGTAAACACAACAGCCTAGCCAACAAAATAGAATAGTCTATTGAATAAGAGATCTCATTGAATAACCAACGCAACACCATATGTAAACACAACTAAATGGCCAACACAATTGAATAGACAACACAACACCATTTTTAAACACATTTGAACACAACATCACCATTCATTCATACTTCAACATCACTATTCTATACCAAAATAAAGTAACATTGATAAGGCCTCACATATGGTAGAATTTACCAACAAACAAAACCAAAAATAGTAGTCCCTTAATGAAATAGTTTGCATGTCTACTGGACTAACTTAAAAAGTGCCTAAATACATCAACATCACTACAATTTTCATGACATCTTTGACGGTAAAAAAGTGCTATTTTGACTTGGATTATTTGAACTACTTCACATTGTCTTCTTTCTTTGCTTCTCACTAAGCTCTTGAAGTTTTCTTGTTGAGATTCATGCTTTGCCATTTCATTTCAGTTTACTTGTAGTACTTGGTGTATAACCAATGTCACCAGTTACACCAGCTGATCTTGACACTTTTGCTTGACTAGTATAGTAGATCTTACTACTTGGCATGCCAGGATACAATAAAATTATGAATATAATTCAAAATTTAAAATGTCTAAATCAATAAAATAGTTTAAGATATAGCAAAGACTCACATTCATGACTTTGAAGCCATTTGTAGCTTGGAACACACCCATTCCCATGACTCTTGACTTTTTGTCTAGAGATAAGTTTTTACTGCCCCTACCTATTCCTCTTTTAGTAGTACCAGCTACTGAAGATGATGCATGATAATAAGGAGGAGCAGAAGAGGATGCAGGAAAATTAGTAGGTACATTAGGTGCTACTAATGATGTTTCTTTTGGTCTTTCTATTCCTCTTTTTAGTAGAGGCTCACCTTTTGATGGTGTTGATGGAGTTTTCTATACATATAAAGAAAAAATAAGTTATAATCTAAGAAAAAATTGTTAGAAAATATTTAAAACAAGTTCAAATATTACCTTTGGTTTGCCTCTTCCCCTGCCTGAATCTGTTGGTTCTGCCCTTACTGATGCACACGATGTTGGTGAGGGTGCACTTTGTCTTGTTGATGACTCAACACCTTCTCTTTGAGGACCCCCTCTCTTGTTATGGTCTCTAACATGGCATATACTACATGTCATTACTAGTTCCAGTCCTAGGAAGCTTCCCAGATTTCTTAGTTTCTCCAACTTCTATCCTTCTAGGCTTAGATGGCCTACCAGACATGTTAGTGATTTCTGGTGGTGAAACAATGGAGTTTTTAGAAACTGGCCACATCTCCATGTTTGTGAGTGGTTCAAGAACATTGGCATAAGTCCTCAAGTAAGTTTTCTTATTGTAGCAGTTGTCTACACAATCATAAAGAGAAAACTTCTTAAAGTATAATGCAACCACAACATGTGGACATGGTATGCCCCTTAACTGCCACACCCTATAACTACAAGTCCTCCCGGCAATATCCACTTTGTGTTGACATAGCCCTCCTTTCACTTCAAATTCAACAACTCCATTAAATTCAATGGTACCGTCTATAGACCTACTAATGTTCTCCTCTAAAATCTTCAAAGCCATTGGAGAGAAATTACACTTTCAAGTACTTGGGAACTCCCTTAAATTCGCTATTCTTGTCATCATCTTCACTCTTATTTCTTCAAGCATAGTAATGATGGTCTTGTGCCTAGCAGCCAAGATCCATGCATTAAAACATTGAGACTTGTTGTTGTCTACATAATCACACTTTACTTCAGTGTTGAAGTAAATTTTGCACCGGTCATTAATGTTGTAGTACATTAAGTCATCCATCATCTTTTCTAGACCTAACAACTTCATCTTCTCTATGTTTTTCCTTAATTGAGACACAAATGTACTCTTAGCTATCTTCCAATATTGTTGTCTTCTTTGAAGACCCCTCCAAACCCTAACCCAGTTAGCTAATATGTGCCTAGCACATTTTTTATGTCCATAATGAGGTAATACCTCTTCAATTGTTGCATACATTCCCTGCAATAGATGATAATTAGGTCAAAATTAATATAGAAAGTGAAAATTACAAAATAAATACATACAAATACATATGCAGAATTTCACATACCTTCTGCATATCTGTAATCAAGGTGAGACCTTCACAATTTCCAAGCCCTAGGTCATCCCTTATGCATTTGACAAACATGGTCCATGAGTTTATGTTCCTCTTTTCAATTACTGCCCAATAAAGATATTTGTTACCATCCTTGGACACAACAACTAACAATTGGCCTTTACAAACACCTTTAAGGAAACAACCATATAAGCCTATCCACTTCCTACAATGTACCCATGACTTCTTTAAAGCATCAAAACATATGTAAAAACTCTTAAATATTGATTTTTCAAGTGCATCAGGTTTACCAAGTTTTACAACACAACTGGTCCTGGATTGGTCCTCAACACTTCATCCTTGTAGTAAAGAATTCTTCCAAATTCCACAACATGATCACCCATTGTATCTTTCAACACTTAGCTCTTGCTTTCTCACAGTAGTCTTGCCAACATAAAGTTTAAACATTTTCCTAATCATCTTCTGCAACTTCAAGACTCTTAGATTTGGTTGCTCAATTATTCTTTCTCTGTAGGCTTTAGCTAAAAACTTTGCATTGTACAAGTAATTTTTAGTTGTCTTGTTGCAAGTATGCTTTGGGTTGCAAGTTTTTATCATGAAATTATTTGTTGTCTTGTCAAGACATGCATACAAAATTAATGGACAACCATTCTTGAATCTAACTCCAACTTTTTTTGGTTCATTCACCCACTTCTCCACCTGAACCTTCTTTCTTACTGCATATTTAGTTACTGCTTTTCTAAATTCTTTCACATCTTTAAACACCATACCCAACTGCAACATAACTTTCTTTCCAGCAGGGTCATGCATGATTTTTTTGTTGTTGTCCTTCACTTTTTTAGACAACTTTACCCCTCTTGCTCTACCAAATTCAACCAACACTCATCTTCATCCAACTCAAAACTATCTTCATCAGAACATGCAATGTAAGGATCATCACTTCCTACCCTTCCTTCATGACTTATTTTACCTGTTTCAGTTTCATCAAAATCTAGATGTGGTCCAGCTTCACCTACTGGTACCTCTTCATTGTTAGCTGGTACTCTCTCCCTTATTTTCCTCTTTTGAAAAGTTCTTTGTTCAGCCCTGGACTCCCTAATCTCCTTATGTACATCACTACCATACTCTTCCTCCTCATCATCTCCAACTAATTCAGCTTCAGACTCAACACTATCCCTAGTTGAATAATTAGAATCCTCTAATTCTAATTTTGAGAAATCAGATCTAACAGGACCCAAATCTATATAATCATTTCCTGCAGTAACACCATCTGCAGGAGCTTGAGGTATGATAGTGAAAGGAGGTAAGGTTGAAAAGTAGCAAAAGGGTCTTCACCTACCCTAAATTAAAATTTTCACTCTCACTAGACCTTATATGAAAAGTTGAACCAGATTCTCCCATATCCACATGAGTACTATTTTCTAATAGCATGGGCCCCACAATTGGTCCACTATATCCCCATCTTTCAAGGAACTCATCATGTCTAAAATATCCATATCATTATCAACATATACCAAAATGCCACTATTACATGGTTTAATACTAAAGGTGCTTGTTGTTTTATATCCCAAGTTTCTAATATAGTCTATCAACTTGATGAATCTGGGAATTAAACTCATTTAGGGCTTAATAATCATAGTTTTAGTGTCCTCATTGCCTATCTTATGCTCTAAACTGATGTTTATGTGTTGATTTACGGCTAGGAAGACAAAAGAGCAAGGCAAGGATATTATCAGGCAAAAGGGAGCAGAAAAACTAAACTAGTTAAAGAAAGGCAAGGTTGAGCATCGCCAAGACCACTCGGCAATTCGCCGAGTGGTCCTTCTGCTCGCCTAAAGTTGTAGCGTGCCGGCCTTGGACAAAGGAACCTAGACGGTGGAACGTACCCTTCGGCGACGCGCTGATTGGATCGGTGAAGGAGTCTTAGCCCACCTAAAGTTATAGAATGATTAGTGAAGATGCAAGCAAAAATGGTGATGGGAAAGGACAATTGGTGTATTGCTAATCAGGTCGGCAAGCCCGACCTCGATTACCTAATATCACAACACATAAACGGTGAAAACTCAAGCTAAAAAGGCGATGGAGATGAGCATTTGGCACGGGTCGGTGACGCTCAACTTATACCACCGAATGACCCCGAAGGCAAAAATCAGGGAATGTATAAATTCATTTTTGAAAAGTGAAAACATCATCCTCACGCGTTTAGACTCTGAGTTTTTTATCCAAACACTGGCTTTTTGAGTTTTTGAGTAGAATTTGAAGTTGGGCTTTGATTTTAAGTTGATTTCAAGCATTGTAAAGATGGGAATTTCGCTACTCATCTTTTGGAGAATATAGTTGGTAATATTTTTCTGCTTTTTACAATGCGTGGCTAACACCCCCATTCTTGGGGGTGTGATTATGTGATTAATTGTCTCAATTAGTTTATGAGTGTTAGTAATTATTGATTTAATTTCTGTTTTGAAGTGGGTTCGATTAATAACTAAGTTTTAATTCATGAATTGTAGCTACAAATGCAGTTCTAGTCTAGTATTATTTGCTTGCTTGAGAAATATGTTTTAGAATTAAGGTTATCAATCGATGATTGTAGTGATTGGATTATTGTGTATTCAGCTTGAGAGAGTGAGTCTAAAATTGATCCTACCAATCTAGATTGAGAGAGTAGATTATTTGAGGTTTTGGCTTGTTCATAATTATTTTGCTTGTCGAGGTTTGAGAGAACTCGCTTGATTCGTGATAGTTGATTGAGAGATGGCTATTACATCTAAACCCTAGCCTACCCACTAAGAATCAGTGATCTTCAGTAATTAGTAATCACCCGTATAGTAAAATTGGCAATTAATCGATCACATCCCCAAGGATCCCTCTCTACTTGAGTAATTCCCTATTTTCGTAGTTGTTAATTGACAAGCCTAATACCCCCATTTGACACTTGTTGTCAATCCCTGCAACTTACTTTAATTGTTTCGATAAATGCTATTCCTACAATCGATTAGAACACATCTTTCATTTCCTAATTGAATTCTCTACTGTATCACTCCATGTGGGACCCAACTCTTCGTTGGGTATATACTAGATTGCGATCGCCTACACTTAGAATTGGATGAAGTGTAGATGTGTATTATCAAAAATGGCGCCGCTGTCAGGGACTGGTGTTTAGAATTCTTGTGGTAAAGTCTAGTTATGATCTAATCTTGTCTACAGTTGAATCGACTTACTTTGTTTTGTGTTTGTTGTTGGTTGTTCATGAACAAGTGACGCGATGAGTGTTAGAGGAAGCAACGCTTGCCAATTTTGGCACCAAGTGTACCCGAGAAACTTCTAATATCTGCAGGGGATAAAAGTCTAAGCCAACTTTTGACCACATCCGTCTTCTTAGGATCTACCTCAATACCCTTACTTGAAACAATATGACCAAGAAAGGCTACGGACCTTAGCCAAAACTCGCAGTTGCTAAACTTTGCAAAAAGTTGTTGGTCCTTGAGAATTTGCAACACAATCCTCAGATGATTGATGTGATCATCCTCACTTCTCGAATAAATCAATATATCATCAATGAACACAATTACAAACATATCAAGGTATTGTCTAAACACCCTATTCATCTAATCCATGAATGCCATCAGAGCGTTAGTCAAACCAAACGACATCACCAAAAACTCATAATGACCATACCGGTGTCTAAAAGTTGTTTTTGGAATATCATCATCCTTCACCCTCAATTGGTGATAACCCGACCTAAGGTTAATCTTGGAAAAGTAACTCGCTTCTTGGAGTTGGTCAAATAAATCATCTATTCTTGGAAGAGGATACTTATTCTTAATGATCACCTTATTCAATTGACAGTAGTCAATACACATATAAAGTGAACCATCTTTCTTCTTAACAAACAAAAATGGAGCACCCCATTGAGAGATACTCGATCAGATGAAACCCTTATCCAACAAATCTTTAAGTTGCTCATTTAATTCCTTAAGTTCTATCGGAGCCATTCGGTAAAGAGGAATTGTCACTCCCCGAGCCTACACCCTGGACGTGGCTGGCACTCGAGAACCATTGCTTCCCTCAAGCGAACCCTTGTCCTGGCTTACTTACTTAGTGGAAGACTTAAACACAAGAAATAGTCTAAAAATGAACTTGTGAAATAACTTAGAATGTCCTTAAGTAAACATTCAAACTTAGCAACCTCAAGTCTCAAAACATAAGCCAATAATAAAGTAGTGACAAATGAATTTAACTATCTGACTGTCTGTCTATGAAGCCTCTAAACAACTGAGATGGATGTCGGGACAGTCCCACGACATCCTAATGAACTAATAATAAAATTGTAAGCAATAAAAGGGATCCTCCGGAAGCAAGGAGGCTCACCACAAGACTCTGAGTGCTCAAACTAGATCAACGAGGCGCTGGATACTGATCCTGGTTACCTGCGTTTGCATCATAATAAGATGCAGGCCAACTGGCATCAGTATATTGAATGTACGAGTATGCGAGTTGGAATGCTAAACATAACATAGGCTTGAAAAGAATCTGTAAGAAACACTTACCTTGGCTCTTCTCAACTCAAGAATAACTTAACTCAATATAAAACAATAAAACACATGCAATATATGAAAAGCTTTATAAAACAGTAAAAGCAACTTAGTTCGTTAAAGAGAATGCAATAACAAACTCAATTTTAGTCATATAATAAAATAATATAGTTTCTGTGGGAGTTTCTCTAACCGACAACCACCACTATGAGCCTAAGTGGTGATACAACGTCTTGCCCACGCTGCCAGAACTGTCCTATACTTTGCCGTCATATAGAACGATTAACTTAGTGGATCCACTAGTCTATGCTAAAAGCATCTTAAGGAGTCATCTAAAAAGTATGATCTTTTACTACCCATGATGGCTACGTGATTTATGGAGACTTGAGTTAATATTAACTCGCATCCCCATATCGATGCTCAATACTACTCCCAAAATGTACTTAGCTCATATATTTTTAAAACAAACTTTTTTCTTTTGTTTGAGATAATTACTCAAAACTTAGCTTAAAAGCTCTTTTGGAATCGATGTTCCCTTTCTTTCTCAAATGTGAAAACATTTTTAAACTCTTGGGAATACTTAATTCCCTTATAGCTTTTTGAGAAATGAACTCAACTCTTTACTCTTTGCTTAACTTGAAACTTAAGTCTTAGAACAAAGTTAAAACGTTTGTGAAAGACTTTTGAAAACTTTATAAACTTTTCTTAACTTGACTCTTAACTTTCCTTGAATTGGATTATGGATTCAAGGATTGTGATTTGTGATAGGGAAGATCTCATGATGTTTAGGATTGTTTTTAAATAGCTAAACATGAGAAAAGATCAAGAAATCACCGTCTTGGAACAAGTCCACGATGCGGAGTTGCATTAAAATATTTGTTCACGAAATTTAGTTTTGAGATAGAGGAGTCCGTGTCCTAACTGCGACGCATAGCAAACTTTTGTTCACTGGGGGAGCAAGTCCGCTCGCGGACTTGCGTGCCAAAACCTGCTCGACTTTTCTTTCTTTGTTTTCCAGCCCCAATTCGCCTAATTTCGACTATTGTTCTCAAATTCATTTTAGATTCAGCATATGTACTCAATAACCTAACTCAAAGAAACTCTAAAACTTAACGTAAAGATCTCAGAAACTCCTCAATTCATCCCAATTCAAGAACAACATTCAAATTCAAGAAATACATGTCAAGAACATCAACTTTCAAACTCTTTTAGGACAAATTTTGCTGAACTAAACATGTTTGGCGCGTGGGTGAACGAACCCAACACTATGAAAGAGTCACATACCTTGTAGGATCAATTTCTTGGTGAACTCCACAACCAAAATTGATCGTTCTAGGCAAACCTTGCTTTTCCTCTTCTCCTTTCTCTTCTTTTTTCTTTTCTCCATGCCCTAGCATATTTTGGTAAAAGAGTAACTGATCTAATTCTGATTAGACCCTAAATTAATTACCAAAAAACGAAATAAAGCAATTGGGCAAGGAAAAGACCAATCTACCCTTTAAAAATCCGGATTGGACTTTCCTTATTCAAACAGCCCAATTTCCAAAGGGTATAACTCACTCGTACAAACTCGGAATCGTTCAAACTCTGAGGCGTTGGAAAGTTTATTCCAAGAGCTTTCCAACCATATCTTGAAATACACCTAACTCATCCTGATCTAGGAGTTATGACCATTTGAAGTTGACTAAAACTCAACTTATTCTAACTCAACAAAATTTCCAGATTTTCATTCTTTCAAAAAATGACTATTTTCAATTATTAGCTTTTTCCTAGTTATTTCAAATTGCGAGGTGTTACAGGAATAGAAATATGTTGTGTATCTGGGAGAAGGTCAATACCGAAATCTAATTCCCTTTCTAGAGGAATACTAGGTAGATCATCTGGGAAAACTTCCAAAAACTCATTAACAATGGGGACCGACTCAAGAGTAGGGTTTTCATAATCCACATCCCTCACCCTAACTAGATGGTACATGCAACCCTTAGAAATCATCTTTCTAGCTTTAAGACAAGAAATAAACCAACCTTTCGGCATAGAATTTCCCCCTTTCCACTCTAGGATAGGCTCATTTGGAAACTGAAATTTGACCACACGGGTTCTACAATCAATAGAACCATAACAAGAGTGCAACCAATTCATACCAATGATAACATCAAAATCTAGCATATCAAGCTCTTTCAAATCAATAAGAGTAACTCTATGGGACAAGGATTCGGGACACTTTCTATAGACTCTCTTAGCCACAATAGAATCACCAATAGGAGTAGAGACAAAAAAAATGATTTAATAACACATTGGGGAGCACCTCAAATCTCATAGCCATATATGGCATTACAAAAGACAAGGTAGCACCGGGATCAAGTAAAGCATAAACATCAAGTTAAGGGACTTTCAACATACCGGTAACCACATTAGGAGAACCCTCTTGTTCACCATGAGTCTGAAGTGCATAGAACCAATTTTGCTTGGGAGCATTAGAACCTGAACCACTTGGACCGGATGAAGGATAGGGTTGAGCCCTACAACGATTATCTCCCTCATTCTTAGCAGCTGAAGGACAATCTACTATATTGTGATCCATCTTAGCACAATCAAAACAAGCATTGTAACCCGTTAGACATTTTCATTCATGCTTTCTTCTACACTTAGCACAATTTGGCAATGAAGGCCTACTACCATTTCCTTCTTGAGGCTTAGGGTTAGACTCCCTTTCTTTGTTGAACTTAGGAGCATTGGAGGAACCTTTCCCAGAAAACCTTTGTCGATACATGTCCATCAGACCTTGCATGAGATAATTACCATCATCGGTTCTTGCCCTCTTTGTCTCCCTAGACCTCTCCTTAAGCTTCTCCTCTTCAATCTGTTGGGCATGAACCATGAGATGAGAAATATCTATGTCATGGACAAGCATAGCTGTATGACATTCTTTCACCACTAATTCGAATACACCTGAAATGAACCTGCTCATCCTTGCCCTAGAGTTGGAAACTATAGAAGAATCATACTTTGACAATTGAGTGAACCTCAAGGCATATTCTTTCACGCTCATATTTCCTTGTTGGAGATTAATAAACTCAAGAACTTTTGTCTCCCTCATCTCAAGAGAAAAGAACCTATCCAGGAAAGCAGACTTGAACCTTTCCCACTCTAGGGGAACCTACATCTTCAGATCTTGCTTCCTTCCATTAGTTGAACCAAATTTAAGTAACACCTTTAAGTTGATAAGCGGCCAATTCTTCCTTTTCCATCGGAGTCACTCCCATAATAGCCAACACCTTGTAGACCTCATCAATGAACTCTTGAGGATCTTCCTCAACCTTAAAACCATAGAATTCTGGAGACCAAAATCTATCTGTTAATTATGTCTTGAATTTTTCCTTTGTATATTTTAAGAAACTTATAATCCCTATTGGTTTAGGAGACCCTTTTTTCCTAATAGATTTGGGAAAGGAATATATTGACCTTATATGATTGGGAGAACCTTTTCCTTATAGGTTTGCCCGACACCTATAGCAGTTGTCACCCCGCTATAGCGCCTACACATGCCAACTATAGCGCTCCGTCCACTATAGTGGATTGCGCGAACCACTGCAACTCAAAAACCCTGAAAAGCCTCTTTTTTCACAACATACCTTCGATCCTTGACCTCCCAAAGTATCCCCTTCATGCAAAGTTCGATTCCGGGAGTTCTACACACCCGAGTTCAATTCTGTAAAGCCCTATGGGTTCCTTAGTGTCTTGGCTGCTAGAAAATATAAACCAAGCCTAGATATATCACCCCACTCATTTGCGTATGGACCGAGACCTCACCTTGTTCAGATTCCGTTTGAGACTGGCTGAACATAAAATGTTTAAGTCACTAGATAAAAAAAAATTGGCCCGATTTATTTCACCATTGACCTACTCAGAACGACCGGGATCGATCATTAGATCTTTAAATCTTAGCTTTTAAAGAAACCCAACAAAAATAGCTAGTACTTGAACTTCTATATTGATATTTAAACTAGGTAACAAAAGTATGAACTTAAGGTACTTGCCAAAATTTCCTTTTCTCCCAACCTTGAAACTTGATTTGGAAGCACGATCAATTAAAATTTTAATATAGTAAGAGGTTATGAGAATGGCAATGCATGTGACAATGAAAGAATTTGGTGCAAGGTTGAGTCTGTTGAGTAAATGTAAGTCACTAATGCGGTTGGTATGTCATGGAGTATGGATTTGTGAGAGGTGTAGGGGTTGATCGGATGGTAGAGATTGACGATGAGCAAGCCTAAGATGTGGGACAAGTGAAAAATCAGAGATGACATGTTGTTTAAAGGATACATGAAGAAAGTATGAGTTAAAGACCAAGTAATATCCATCCTAAGCTAAAAAATAATCTAAAACTTACTTACCAATAGGGGAAAAACCTAGTTATACAGTTAGAGGAACTTTAATAATTATTGTATTTATTTGGTTGACACGGTTTGCCTCTGTAGTTTCCACTGATTGTTTTATTGAACTTTTCTATCTCTTTGGTCCTAGCATTGTCCCTAACCTGCAGCCTAGTAGTAGTGTCTTGATAGTTACACATTTGGAGTTGTTTTGGTGTAAATATCAGTCCATTCTATATTAATGAGAGGTCATGAATAGTCAACATCAAGACTTGGAATTTTTTTCCAGCTGCTTTGGATGTTCTTTTAGTGTATTCCAGTGATATTGGGAGCTGTGTTGGAATAATTTTGTCAATGTTAGTTTCACTCTTCATTGCTACAGTTCCAAATTATAATCATGCGCGACCTTGGGATGATACAAGAATGATTTTTTTTTTTTGAAAACTGAGGATCACATTATACATGAGGAGTCTCAAGTTGGCTTTGAAATTATGGCACCCGGTTGTTGAGATGCGATTAAATGGTCTCTTGTCATAGATCATGGTCAAATTTCTTGTTTTAGCATATTTTTTCATTGTTTAGTTTTGGAAGGTTTAATCTTTGTTTTGTTTCATGATTGTGATTTCAATATACTATGCTTAAAGTTAAGTGTAGGACTATTAGTTTTGCAAGGTTTAATTTTTGTCATTTCATTGGAGACAAGTTATGTGCAGATTATTATTGATAAAAATCTCTGCTTAGCTTGCTGCTTAGTGGTATTTGGTTAGAAAAAAATAGATAGAGGGCTTTAAAATGATCTTATACGGACAAAGGAGGATAAGAAAAATTGCAAAGGGACTAGTGAAGCTTGAAATCTTCAAATTAGCACCTCTAAGCTAGCTGAAAAATAATCAGAGGTTACTAAATTGAGCTATATATATGTATCATTAATCCCAGGATAAACTGACGAATTTGACTTCTAAATCAAAGAACTTAAGGCTGAAACCCAGAAGAGAGTACGAACAGGAGTTGAAACGTGTATCAGAAGACTACCTGAATGTGCAATTAATTCTTTGCACCTTGTGAGAGGTGGACCTAAAAAAGAGCTTGATTTTGTTCAAAAGGGATTACAATGAGTTCAAGTCTTTTGAGCTTAACTATACTGTATAAATAAGTTGAAGCAAGATATTGAAGTTTAATTATCATAACCAGCCCACTTTCTAATTCAATTGGCTAAAATCTAGTTATATAGAATGATATTAGGTTGAAAGGAAGGCGCAAAAATCACTGCTCTATAGGAAGGTAATTGTGTTGTATATAATGACATTAGGTTGGAAGGAGGACACAAAAATCACTTTTCTATAGAAAAGTATCCGCGAGCTTTGAGTTGCCCCTGATGTTCTTTTTGATACAAATCTAGAAAAGTTTTTTAAAATCAAACAATGGTATTTATTAATCAAATGACCACAAACAAAAAGATCACATGGCCAGAAACCCAAGTCTTCTCGCTCAAACAAAAATAACAAGACAAATTACAAAATAACACAAAAATAAAAACACCTACATGTACATATACCCTTATCTCTAGGGTTTCCTAATTCATTCGTCCTCTTTATCTTCTTCGTTGTTGAAACACTTGAGATAATCATTGTAATTGAAATACAAATCATAATCTTCCTTCTCATTTGAATCATTTCCTTCAATATCAATTGCATTTGATGCCGCAACTATGTTGCTTGGACCAAACATATTTTGTTCACAAACATCTTACGTAAAATTAGTATTTATATTTCCCAATCTATTAACTTCCGCATCTTCAGTATTTGTATCTAATGTCATTGGACTACTTGAATATGTTGGTACATGGTCCGCATTGACATCCATGTTGTAATCGTGATGATTCCAACTATTAAACCCCAAACAAGGCCTATAATTGGTGCTCCCAATAATTGATCCTTGTGAACCAAATAATGGTCCATTATTTTGTACCCGACCATCAATATTATTTTGTGAAGACAAAAAAGGATTGAGGTAGTGGGGTTGAGCCTAAAGTTGTGGGCGACACAACTGTTGTTGCTGTTGTTGAGTTGAACTAGCAAAAATGTTGTTTGTGCTAATTGGTTGAATAACTCGTGGCGTTTGATTTGGAACATTTGTTTGAATATGAGGCATTCTCTCAAGATCTATATTTTGTGAAGACAAAAAATGGTTGAGGTAGTGGGGTTGAGCTTGATGTTGTGGGCGATATAGTTGTTGTTGCTGCTGTTGAGTTGAACTAGCAAAAATGTTGTTTGTGTTAATTGGTTGAAATTCTCTAAATCGTGGGGTTTGATTTGGAACATTTGTTTGAATATGAGGCATTCTCTCAAGCTCTATAAAGTTATTTTCTTGTTCACAACCACTTGGCAATTCTTGACGAATGTATTTTCGCTCTTCTGGAGGTCTCCATTTCTTGCTACGATGCATCTGAAAGAAGAAGATAAAAAATCAAAGGAGAGTTTGGACTAGGAATATATTTATCATCACACCTCATTATTATTTAGATGTGTTTGAAATACACTCATTTTGATAGAAAACATAATTGGTGTTTGGTAATGGTGAACGATAAAAATTTCTTTTTGAGTTAAAGATTGTCATTAATATTATTTCATTGAATAATCACTACAAGAAAATAAAAAAATAACTAAGAATAATTTCTATCACTAGACATACAATAAAAGTTTGTCGCTAATTCTCTTTTGATAAACTTTTGAGTACTATGAATAGTTACCTAACATTTATTAGCTGAGAGATATAAAATTAATTTTTTTTTCTAATTAATTAAGAAAATCATTTTCTAGCAAGTGTTTAATGAAAAATATGAGATCTCCCAAGCATTAAATCGCAAAAATCGTTCTAAGCAAACATTTTCATGGAAAATATCTTTTCCGATATCAAACACACATAATTTACCACTTAGCCTTTTTTTAGGAATGTTACCTGAAGATGGCTTGAAACTTGATTCTTGGTAAGACCAGACACATTCATCTCCTTAACAATATTTTTCGGTAAACAACCTACATGTTTCATTAGAATGTAACTTAAATTTAATCACTACTACAATACTCCTTGATCAAGCCAATGTATAAGTAAACACAATAATTACTATGCATTAATTCCAAACTACTTGACGTTATATATAACTATGAATTCTTACTGTTCATATCGCTTTATAAAAATGAATTGTCGAGAAAAGCAATTAATAATAAAGTAAACTTACTTTTTTTACCAAGTTGTTGTGTAGCTTCCACAAATTTACCATGAAGATTTGTTGTCCATTCTATGCAGTCCTTTCGCGTAACTGTCACATTACTAGCATTCATCTTTCTTTCTCCTTCATTAATATCTTTTTTGTTTTGTCTTCTTCTTTCCCTCCCGAGATTATATTCTCCATTTGATATGACATTTGTTTCAACCTCATTAGTATTTTTTCTTTGTTCCTTAGTATTAATAGGCATATTCTTCTCCCCGACTTATTTTTTATCTCCAACAATATTATTGTTATCAATATCATCAACAATATTCATCAAATCTCTAAATTCTTCTCTCTCTTTCTCTCTTTGTATTTTTTTACTCAATACAAATTGCCACAAGCATTTCACAATTTCCTTGTCAAGTGGCCTTTTGAAGTAAAGGAAAGCTCCGTCGTCGAAAGCCTTCTTTGCGAAGAGTTCATTATATTCATCACATACAACTGCATAATTATTTTCAAAACTAGCAATTAGAATTGAATATATTAAACATTATGTGAATAGTTATTTTCATGCATGATCATTACAAATCAATTGCATATCATATCACTGTAACAAAAAAAGGATTAACAATGGATAATTTCTATTGCCAAATAATTAAATATAGTCAATAATGATAAATTACCAAAAAAAATTATGTTAGCTACATGTGAGCTATCTAGCGATGAATTTCATATTGTTTTGGAAGTGTATATTGATAAAAGTAACTAAGTTTACCCACTATAACAATAAAATCTTAAAAGATATCTATGTCATATCTAGTAAAACCTTATGTGACTAATTAATTTCAAGTATATTGACTAATATAAATTTTACAAGATATCCATTTATCATATACTAAAAAAATAAGATTCGGTAACGGATAATATATGTCGCTAATTAAAGAACAAAAAATCATCGTTAATCTTATTTAATGATGAATTATTCAAACTTTATTTAGGTACATACTATTTAAAAACTGATTAACGGTGAATTTATAGTTAATGATTGCTTGTAGTATATTAATTAATATAATTGCTTTTACACAATAAGAAAATGAAGATCGATTAAACACTTACATAGAGAGACTATATTCAACGCCACAACTTGTTTCAAGAGTTCAAAACAAAGTGAATCTGGTGAATGGACATTGATTATCATCACATCAATTTTTTCCTTTCCTTTGGAGAGTATTGACATCCCCACGAGAGCCATATCAACCGTCGTAACTGTATATATTCATGCACTTTGAAAGTCAGTGTATTAAGATCATGAAAAGAATATTATACACACTCTTATCATTATTAGGGTCTGTTTATTAAATTCCACTCCTACTATTAATTTGTTACTTTAATTTGTTTGTACAACACAATTTCGTATTTTATGCATGTGTACTTCTATACCTACAAAGTAGCTAGCGAAAAATTCAAGTCAAAACAATTTACATAACTTAGACATAAACAATCAATGAATATTTACAAAGTAATTGAGAAACCAAACAAAAGCAAATAAGAAAAAGTCATAAAAACACACTTAAGCTATACATCCCCCCCCCCCCCAAACCCACCCAGATTGATGGGGGTTTGGCTGCCCAAATTACCTGTTATATACCTTTTTTTTGCAGTGTAAAATGGTTCAAGAGAATACTGTTTAAGTTAGCTTTCGGGTACAGTAAGATAATTATAATATTTATTTACTTTTTTCAAGAATTTTAAAGATTGTTTGTTGTCTTCACAAATTAAAGTTGGAGAAGTAATTGAATAACTATTAAGGTTGAGACAAAATTAAAAATAATATTTGAAAAGTAGTCATTAAAATAGACTCAAATTTGATCCGTTCCGATTACGAAAAAACTTAATAAAATTAAAATATTTAAAAACTTGAGGTGCACGTGCAACCAAAAGAATGAAGTAATAGGTGTATATTAAAAAAAATTAATTATAACTTCTTTAAAGAAAATGTTTTTTTTTTCACAAAAAATATGTCTCCCCACTTTTTTATCTACACCAATAAAATACAAAAAAAGTTATCTTAATTGGTATTGACAGCAAGATCAACTCTTATCATGTTCTTCTATATGGTGCCTCCACCACCCTAGTGAATTTATTTTTTCTAAAATGATAGATATATAAAATTAGAGATCTCCACCTTCAATTTTTTTTTGAGTAATTTAAATAATTTTCACCTCCAACTCTATTAACCGGTGAGTGGGACACGCATAAGCCGTATGCAGCGGGTCTCATGCTTGTTCTCCCTGTCTCTCTAGGCCAATGGACAAATAATAGTTTCCCTTCTTTTTCGACAAAAAGACCAGATGTAAAACACATATGTAGGTTGATTAAATAATTAATACTATCATAAAACTATGTCCCTTACGAGGAAAAACCTGATTAAATTGGAACGACACATAAATCAACATAAATCTATTGATCCCCTTTAAAAATTCATATACATCTTTATGAAAGAAACTAATCATGTGTGTGAATGGTTATTGCAAGAACCACAAATAAAAAAGAATCTAATTTACTTCTTTTAACCACAAAAAACTCATTTATTAACTAGTAAAACAAACATAAATAAGCATAGAAATAGTATTATGGAAACAAGAAAGAGAGAAATTCAAAATTTGAAAGATAAATGAAATCTGAAAAAAGTCAATGATCACAAATTAGATAATAAGCATCATATCAATTAAACTACTATGAAAAATGACATAGAATTTAGTTATATAAAAAAATAGGTTATATGATTTATATAATTTTTTTAGAGATGTCACCTTTATATTTATAAGACTTAAGCAAACCAACCATCTCAGTAACATTCTCTTTGTCATGATCTACAAGCATCACACAAATTTCATCTATCATACTATTAAAAGGAGTTGCCATCAGATTACTTATTCCTTCAATAATTTGAGTTTTATTTTATGTCTGACTACTCTATATATAGGGCTGAATTTATAAGATAAACACAACTCTTTTGGTAAATTTGTTAATTCAAGATCTAATGTGGTGTTCACTTTCCCCTTGAAGCTTGTTTATATTAGGAAAATGAACAATTTTAGTGTTGACCATACAAATCATTTTTATTTGACCTATTTAATTATTATTTTTCCTTCTTGAGTCAAGACAACGATATACTTTCGTCTCTTTTTTCCATTCCTTTTAAGGGTTTAGTAAGAAGGTATTTTTTTCTTGACAAAATTATGTTTTAGTATTTAATAACTTAAATGTATTTGTAACACCTGAGAAATTTCGAGCTCAGAACTTTTCTGAGTTTATTCTAAGTTTGCATATTTTTAAAATTTACGGACACCATCTACCGGCCATAAATGGATCTACGGACCGTAGATGCGATCCGCAAATGAAATTTCAGAAATAGGAAAAATTTGGTCTAAGATTTACGAGACAAGCTTATGGGTCATAAGTTGTTTTACGCGTCAAAAACTTGAGTCGTAGATTGACTTCAGAAACTCTGCTTTAGCTTGATTCTTACGAACCTCATTTATGAGTCGTAGTTGGGACTACGGTCCATAGAAGGATATCGTAGAATCAAAATTTAGAAACTTAGTATTTCACTCTGATTTATACGGACAAGGATCTATGGTCCGTAGATGGAACCACAAATCATAGATAAAACCACAAACCATAGATGACCATCAGAGAACCTACTGTCAATTTTTTAGAAAGGACCATTTTGGTCTTTTCCCACTTATTTAGTCCCTATACTTTCTCTTTTTAACCTATTCTAAGTTGGATTAAGGGAAAATTAGTGACCTGAATCCTCCCCTCTTATGCACAACTCCCCAAATAAGATTTTCTCTCTCAAGTTTCCTCTCAAGCAAGAACTAGGGTTCCATACTTCAAGTCTTCATTGAAGAAATTCAAGCCAGAACTTCCATTCCAGGTATGTGGGATTTCATCAATGGGTATCCTCTTGCCCATTGAGTCCCAAAGAAACTATCACTTTCCATGTTTATGATTCTACAAAACCTAGGGTTTCTATGATTTCATGGGCTTCTACTGAAATTCAGTTATTCTTTATGATTAGTCTTTAATTGTATGTTTTACTTATAATTCCATGATTTAATTGGTATATTCATGACTCAAAATTATCTTCTTTCAGATGCATGTTTCAGATTTTCAGGTTTCAAAATTTTAGATAGTTTCAGATAAAGTGTCTTTAAGATATTATCAGTAATTATCATTTTTAAATCATGATTCATGAGCTACTCAATTATCATTAGAAATCAATATTATTTCAGTATTATCAGACTATTACTGTATTAGTCAATTGCATGTTTTCCGTTGGGAGTCTTACTTAGCACTGAGTAGAGTTAGGGATGAAAGCTCACAGTCAACAGTCAACACATGTTGGATTCTTTAGTAGAAATCCCTAAGTACCACAACTACGTTCCACCTAAGGATTTAAAGGGGTCTCCCAGTTGAGGCCATCTCCTTAGTCTTTATAGACATTAGCTTAGTGGTTCCATTAGCTCAGATCAACCTTTATACCTTTGCAAAGTATATTAGGCCCTTTTGATGGGGATTATACATCAAACTTCATGTGGAAGCTTACATTGTTATATGTTGGTTTTAGTATCTCCCACAGTTAGTCTATAAGTATCATTGCATGACCAAACATTCAGTTATTTCAATAAAACATTTATCAGACTTCATATTATTTACTTGGTCAATGCATCAATATGTTTTCAGAGTTCAACATGTTTAATATTCATGTATATCAAGCATTATCCCTCATACTCAATACATTCAAAGTACTAACCACATACATTTTTCTATATTGTTTTTATCCAGCTTGCGATTAGTACGATCTCTAGTCAGAAGTAGCAGAGTTGGTGAGTCCTCATCCTTCAAGGATGACCTTTATCTTAACTTTAGTGTTATGTTTTTAGTTTCAGATATTTAAAGTTAGCTAGGGGTTTTTCCTAGCAACTCATTATAGTACAGTCTTTCATACAATCAATTTAGATTCAACTTATATTTTGTAGATATTGGCCTTTTCTATTTTATCAGACTTTTCCACTTTTAGCTTCTACATTAGTATTTTAGTTATCTTCAGTTGTTGTTATGTTAATATTATTGTCATGCCAGACCTAAGGTTAGCTTGGGGTCACTTGTGGCTCTAAGCATCGTATTATGACTAGGGTTTAGTCTTCGATCATGGAAAACTTGGTATCAAAGCATCAGATTGAAATGTCTTAGGGTGTCCGAAAGCCGCGTTAAGTAAAGTCTTGTTCATGGTTGTGAAGCGCGCCACATCTATGAATAGGAGGCTATGAAACTTTTTAGGAAATATTTCACTTCTTTCATACTCTTAGTCATGAGATAAAATGAAACTCTATATTATCTCCTTCTAAATCGTGATTTACACGTTTATGGCATCATGCCTCCTAGAAGAGACTACGTCGAAAGGAACATGAATGAAGAGCAACAAGCGCCTTCAGCTCGAGCATACCCTTTGGTTGAACATGTATTTCATGCTAAGTTGGCTGGTTTTCAAGTACTATCCCAATATATGACTGCTCAGGACAACCCAAAAGTTAAGGTCGAGTCAGTTCAAATGGGAATACAACTGCAACTAGAGTCTGGGATTTCACTCGGACGAACCCTCTAAAGTTTTATGGTTCTAAGGTAGATAAGGATCCGTAATAGTTTATTGAGGGAATCAAGAAGATTACTGAGATCATGGGTGTCACTCTGGTTGAAAGTGTAGAGTTAGCCGCTTATCACTTGAAGGTCGTGGCTCATATTTGGTATAAGCAATGGAAACAAGATAGGGTTGTTGATGAAGGTCCAGTGGACTGGGAAAATTTTAAGGCTATTTTTCTGGACATATTCTTTCCACTTGAGTTAAGGGAAGCCAAAGTCCATGAATTCATTAACTTGAAGTAGGGAAATATGACAGTTAAGGAGTACTCTTTGAAGTTCACCCAAGTTTCAATGTATGCTTCAACTATGGTGGCTGACTCTAGCATGAGTAAGTTTGTCTCCAGTGTTTTTGAGATAGTGATGAATAAGTGCAGAACAACAATTCTAATTAAGGAGATGGACATCTCCCGCTTGATGAATCATGCCTTATAAATTTAGCAAGAGAAGGTTAATGAGAGTGCTATGGAAAGCAAGAAGGAAAAGACAAACAATGTGGACTACTCTCAACATAAATCAGGATGAAATAGTCTCTCTCAGTTTTGTCAGAACTATTCATGCCCAACTCCATCCTCTGCTAGTTCTTTAATACCTAAGTTCAGATCAGAGAACAAGGACAGAGCACTAGTCTCTAAGTCACATGGCAGTCACTAGTGGTCACACTTCTTCGGTATTTCATCAGTGTGGGAAGAACCATCCGGGAGAGTGTATGGCCGGTAGTGGTGGTTGTTTTGGACGTGGTAAGATAGGTCCAGATTAAGAGATTTCCCGTCAACCTCAAATAAGGGAAGATGTGTTAGTCAACAGACCCAACCTAACTCCTCAACAACTCTATTAGGTTTCCTACTTCAGTAGGGTACCTCATCTAATGCTCCTCCTTGACTATTGTATCCCGCAACCATTTCATTTTCATTTTCCTTAGTATGGCCTCATAATCTGCATTGGAGACCTCCGGTGCACGTAGAATCTCATTCACAGTCTGCACCCCCACATGGATATCCTTTTCTCGATAGCAAAATGTGAGGTTGGGGTCATCCCAAATGATGGGTAAGAGGGTGTAGGACTCTTTCACCCAGCCTAAGCGTGCGGCGGGGGAGCCCAACTAGTGGGACCCAACAAAGCTTAGCCGAGTGTGGAAAGTACTTTCCTTCTCCGCCACACCCTGCATAGCAAAGGCCCTCTCGAAATAAAGATTCGTCCACCTGTAATCAAGGTATCTATCCTTACTATCCTTGTCTGTAAACCTCACAAATGGATATTCTTTCTTGGAGTGTCAGCCATTGAGTTTTAGGGTTGCAAAAAATATCAATATGTGTATTAGAACTCTTAAACTTGCATAGAAAAAGCATTTCAGAGAAAATATCTCACCCTTGGCCTAACTAGGAGGTTGTTGCATGTAGTCTCCTGCTATATAAATGCCACCATAGCAGGAATATTTCCATTACAACAACTCCCTCTTATAGTGGCCTTTTATCATTTTAGAACTTAGAGGGGTGCTTCAATGGCGCCCCTTAACCTAAAAATTATATTTCCAACCAAATAACTTCATATCAGTGTTCCTAAAGTATCCTACTACTATTATATACAAAAAATGGGGCATTACAACTTCTAAATATTTCCCGAATCTAAGTTTCTAACCAAGAACAATCCTTCAACTTTCCTCCCCATTTCAGACCTATTTTTGGCCATATACCCAGTAATTCTTACACCCAGAATGTTCTAGGAGTGTCTTAAATGTCAGGGATGCATCCATGCTTTAACAAATTCACCAAATCAGAACCATATTTTCCAAATTCAGAAAGATCAACCCAAGCTCTATTCTACTCAACCAAATTCTAGCATGCGAAAATCATTATAAATTGAAGTAATGGAAGTAAAGAAAATGATTATTACCTTAGCATTAACGTTTGAATGGAGTGATCGAGAGTGAAAAAGTAAGTTCTTAGAGTAAAATAGGAGAGAATGGGCGAGAAACCCATTCCTCTCCTCCTTATTCTGATTTTTAAGTCGTGCCATGCCTCTATGGAGGGAATATTCCACTATAGCAGGTCCAGGTTGGTGGGCAGGAAATTTTGTTGTTGTTTCGTTTGGGTAATTTCTCCAACCTAGTTAATTGCAAGGCTCTGGTGTACTTGGATACTCAGAGGATGTAGTTTTCTATGGTTCACACACTACTAAGAAACTACCGAAAAATGACAGACTGTGTTTGAATAGAAAAAGAGAATTAAAATCACTAATAATAAGGTACAAGTACCCCCCTAGACTATGATTGAAATTTGAGAGACACACCTTAACTACACTAGGTCCTATTACCCCCCCCCCCCCCTCGAACCCATTTTCTTTTTATAATTTTGTAAACCTTTTGGCTTACGTGGCACACTCCGTGACTCCACGTATTTGAGGTGCGTGAGAGATATTTGGATGCCACTTAAGCCAAAAAGGTTTACAATTTTTTTAAAAAAATTGGTTCATGGGGATAATAGGACCTTAGTTTAGTTAAGGTGTGTCTCTGAGATTTCGGTCATAGTCTGGGGGTGGAGGTACTTGTATCTTATTAGTAGTGATTTTAATTATCTTTTTCTATTCAATCAGATCTTGTATTATTAAATTAAATAGACTTTTCACTAGATTGGAAAAAACTAGCGTTCTAGAGTGAAAATTGATGAAGTCCTAGAATTTCCCACACAAAGCGTTCAGAGTCTTCCTCATTTATCTAAATTATGAAGATTAAGAACAATAAAACCCAATCCGTAATTTTATTAGAAGCACTTTTGGAACATAGGCTAGCATATAATAGAGCTCCAATATTGATAAAAGTAATTTTAAATTAATTAGCTAAATACAAATTTTTAATTTCTAAAAATACTTTTTACAAAATAACTTCTAACAATTTTTTTTAATTGATCAAACATAGTATTATTTAGTTATCTTTTGTTTCAATTTATTTGATATTTTTTTTCCTCTTTAACATATTTTCATACTTAATAATAATTTAATTTTAATCATAAACAAATTTTCTGTCTACAAATTTTCTTATAAAAAAAGTTTATTAATAAAGAGAATAAAAATGTAGACTAGATATCCTATTGAAAAAATATGATTTAGAACTACATTTAAAGATATATATTTACTACTTTACTTTTTCTATATTTAAGTCTAATTAGGAATAAATATTGATTACACAATATTTTTTTCAATAGAGTTGGACAAGGGGCTTGTTTTTACTAAAATAAAATAAAATTGTTTGGGCTCTAGCAAGTCCATAAGAGCAGATACATAAAGAATAGAAAACACAAAAAAAAGGCAAGGATTAAATGACTCGGTCCAAAAAGAAAGACCTATTGCTATATGAACTACTATATTACTAGGGTTTCTAATAGGGGGTTCAACATTTCTTTTCTCAACTTTCTCTCTCATAAGTCGATGGTGATGAGGTTCCACAATACCAGTCTGGTTCATGTTCTTCTTTGGGTGATCAACACTCATGGCTCTCTTTGGTGTACGTCGTTGTTTCTCAGCTTGTAGAAGTAAAATTTGTTTCCTTCTCTTCTTAACTAATTTTCATATTTGTAACCCTGGATTAAATTGTGTATCTGTCCATTCCTTTTTCCTATCTAGATGTTTAGTTCGGTGGATAAGATTGTTGCGTATCTCTAGGAGTCTTTAGAGGGTTGTCATCTTGAGTGCATGTTGGTTAGTTCTATGATAGTGTTTCTCTTCCTTCTTTGTTTGATCTGAGTCTAGTGTTTATTAATTGATGGATATGTATTTTTCATCTTGATTAAAGTTTATTTTCTTTTTAATTGATAGATTTGTATTTTTTTAAGCTTATTTTGAGTCTAGTTTCTTTTTAATTGATGGATCTCTCTTTTTCAACTTGATTTGAGTCTAGTTTTTTTAATTGATGCATCTGTATTTTTCAGGTTGATTTGAGTCTAGTTTATTTTTAATCGATGAATCTATTTTTTTCAGCTTGATTTGAGTCTAGTTTCTTTTGAATTGATGGATCTTTATTTTTTCAACTTGATTTGTGTCTAGTTTCTTTTTAATTGATGGATATGTATTTTTCAGCTTGATTTGAGTCTAGTCTCCTTTTAATTGATGGATATGTATTTTTTCAGCTTGATTTGAGTCTACTTTCTTTTTAATTGATGGATCTGTATTTTTCAGCTTGATTTGAGTCTAGTTTCTTTTTAAGTTATGGATCTGTATTTTTCAGCTTGATTTGAGTCTAGTTTCTTTTTACTCGATGGATATGTATTTTTCAACTTGATTTGAGTCTAGTTTCTTTTTAATTGATGGATTTGTATTTTTTTTCCAGCTTGATTTGAGTCTAGTTTCTTTTTAATTGATAGATTTATATTTTTTCAGCTTGATTTGAGTCTAGTTTCTTTTAATTGATGGATCTGTATTTTTCAGCTTGATTTGAGTCTAGTTTC
>JAJOOO010010634.1:0-32430 GCA_029582685.1 Solanum piurae
AAGTTGTTTTAATGAAGTTTGAATGTGTGGATGTAAATAAGTTTTTTTAGTCCGCACTATTTTCATTATTGAATGCAATGAATGACTATGTGGCTTGTATAAGACCCCTTCGGGGTCGAATACGCCATGTTACGACTAGGGGGTACTCACGGGTCGTGACATAAACCCAACTTCTTGTAAATAGACAATGGCATCAGATTAATACTAGCACCCAAATCACACAACGCCTTCGCAAAATGCAACAACCCAATAGTACAAGGAATAGTGAAAGCACCATGATTCTCTTTCTTCTGCACAAGTGACCTAGTAGCAATAATAGCACTACAATGTTGCAACCTATCATCATCTTCAAAACTCACTGCCCTCTTCTTAGTCACTAAATCTTTCATAAATTTTGCATACCCAGGCATTTTCTCCAAAGCCTCTATCAACGGAACATTGATGGAAAGTTGTTTCAACATAGTAATAAACATGCGGTATTTCCCTTCTTCATTTTTGTTTACCAATCTCTGTGGGAATGGAGGTGGAGGTCTAGGCGTGGGGACAACTTTTTGGGTTATCTCTGCTTCCTTCTCTGTAGCATTCTTGGACTCTCCAGTAACCTCAATCTCATCATCATCTTTTTCAACCACAATTTAAACCTCAAACAGCATAGGTGGGTCAATGGTCTATTTACCCCCTCGAGTAGTGACTGATGCCCATCGTTCTTTGGATTTTAGATGGTGTTGTTAGGAAGTGTGTCAGGTTGACGTGGATTCACTGTAGTGAACAACTGATTCATTTGTTGCTCAAGTTTCTTGATCGACACTGCATGGGCATCAACTTTTTGACCAATTCCAAACAGGTCATTTTGCAGTTCCTTCACATTCTCATCAGTCGAATCGAACCTCTTCATCATCTTTTACATCATATCCTCAAGCCGTGACATACTACCCCCAGCTTCCCTATTGCCAGATTCCCAATTTGCAGGAGGAAATAAGGCCCAACCCTATCATTTTTGTTGCCATAGTTGTTTCGGTTGTAGTTGTTGTCACGATTGTAGTTCCCATCCCGGACATACTGACCCTCTCAGTTGTAGTTGCCATAGTTCTGACCTTGGTTTAATTGCCTTTGGCGCCAATTATTCGAGTTGGAACCTTGGGCATTGGCTCGAAAACCCTCCATCTGATCATTCACCAAGTAAGCATCCTCCTCATTATAGCATTCCTCAACTAGTGGTGGTGGAGTCCTAGTCAAATAATTCACCGCATTTACCTTTTCTGGACCTCCTCTTACATGCTTCAATACCAACCCAAGTTATGTCATTATCTAAGCCATCTCCTTACGAATGTCATTAACAGATAAACTAGGTACAGATTAAACTGCAAAAGTGCTACTTCCAGTGTCTGACTTTCGAGTGCTCCATGCTTTATTGTTTCAGGAAATCTTCTCCAGTTTCTCAGCGATTTCCTCAAAAGTACACTCACCATATGATCCTCCAGCGATAGTATCAAGCACAGCCTTACCATTGTCAGCTTGACCTCTGTAGAATACTCCTTCAGTGACTCATCATCAATGCGGTGGTTCAGAACACTTTTTATAAATGCAGTGAACCTGTCCCACGAACTACTCACAGACTCTCAAGGTAGTGCCACGAAGTTGTTGAGTTTATCTTTGTGGTTTAGCTTCTTTGACAATGGAAAGTACTTGGCCATGAACACCTTGTGCAATTGGTCCCATGTATGAATCGAGTTGTACGAAAATTCAGAAAACCATACTGCAGCATCACCGGTCAATGATAGAGGGAAGACTCTCAACCATATGATGTTCATATCCAACTTCGGTTGCCCCACACAACTCTTGCAAACACTCCTCAACTTGGCCATGTGCCCATGCGGATCTTCCGAAGCCATACCAGAAAACAAACCCCTTACTGTAAGCATCTGCATCAGACTGCTAGTCACCACAAATATATGCCCTAGGGGTAGAAGAGGGAGAACAATGGGTCCTTTAGATTCGAAAGTTTTGAATTCGACCCTGTAATTATCACGCAGTCTTGGTTCAGGTGGATCGTGCACCCTCAATGCATCTCCAAGTAGATTATCACCCTCAACCTGAGCATTCTCATTATTCACTTGTTCCTCAGGCTCATCTATGACTAGATTATTCCGCACCCTTTGATTATTCATCTTTCTCAAAGTTTTGCTCAACTCAGGATCGTATGGGGTCAATGGTTCACCTCGACTCCATGTGCTTGGCATACACTAGAGTGGAAACTAGAAGAAAACAAAACAAAATAAAACATAAAATTAGGAAATAATTGACTAAAGTTCAATAATGTAGTTAAACTTAATCTAAAAGACTTATTCCCAGGCAGCGGCGCCAAAATTTGGTACGCTCAAATTACACCTCCTAAAGAAGTATAAGCGATCGTTGTCAAATAAAGAACCTAACTTGGAGGTTGGGGTCGATCCCACGAGGAATATGGTTTAGACTTAAACTTAACTCATGATTATATTTGTTTAGTCAACTTATTTCCGAGACAAGTATGTAAAGGGAGGGGGGGTTGTGAAACAAATAACTGATTGTTGTGAAGTAATAAGTGAGCAAGATTCGAACTTTGTTGTTATCAATGTGAGAGAGAAACTAGGGTGTATGTGTTCCCCATAAGCTCTTAACACGGTAATCCTAATAATAGTAATCACTTCCTAGTGTATCACATGCAAAGTGGTAAGATATGTATCCCTAAGTGATTGGTCCTTCAAATAGGGAATTTCACCCCGCAACTTGGTCCGGCTACGTGTGTATAATTTACTAACCCTTTCATTTACCTCAGATTAGACATCACATCAATGTATGGCTTAGTTTTCACCCTCGCACTAATTGACATTAGACTATTAGATAGTATCACACTAAATCTCTGTTGATAATTCTTTTCTTATTAACTAACTCCTTGGTTCGGCAAGTAGCAACAAGGAGAGTTCTAACATTGGCCACCGTTAAAAAGACTTCTAAGCAAAAGAATTACCAATGCATGCATCAACACTATTCAAGAATTACTTAGTTATTATTCATACGTTATTAATTGTTCATGGTTCCCACAACCCTAGTTGTGGATTTAGCTACTCATGCTTGAAAGAACACAATTTATGTTTTTAGAAGAAGAATTTATGAACATATTGATTACAAGAAACCCATAATATCCAATTGAAATTCAAAGCAAAAATCTTATAAACCGAAATTAGGAAATCAAATTGCCAAAGTTTGCAAGTTAATTCCCAAAAAAATACCAAGAACTAAAAGTATATAATGGTGTCTAACCTCCAAAAACGAGGTTTACATACCCTATTTATAAAAAAACTTGTCCTAAACAAAAAGGAAATGAAATAATGAAATAAAACTTCTGGACGCGGCTTCGATCAACGAGACTGACCTACGCACCGTGGTTCGACCTACGGTCCGTAGGTCCCTTCCATAGCTTGATATTAGAACTTTTCCACAGAGGCTGGAACCTTCAATTTCCAAATACAAACGACGGGTGTGCAGTACGGACCATAGGTTGACCTACGATCCCTGGGTCCCCTTTCATGGCTCCACACTTAGAACTTTTCATCAGGTACTGGAACTTCAACTCCTAGTGATCATTGATAGATGTGCAGGACGACCCGTGGATCGATCTACACTCTGTTACTCGCCTATGTAGTTCCACACTTAGTCAAACTTCCCTGATGATCATTCCACACCTACCCACGACAAACCGTGTCTGGACCTATGGTCCCTTGGTCACCTCTGTGGGTGGCTCCTTCGGCAGAATTTTAGTTGTCATCTCTCTTGACCTCGTCCAAGCCTATTTCCTACAAATATAACACAATAAACATTAGTTCTAATACAAAATGGCCCTAGACACACATAACTCTTAAGTGAAATGTATTAAAAATACCATAAACTCACGGTATATCAACACCCTCAACTTAAATTTGTTGTTTGTCCTCAAACGACACACTAAGACTCTAAACAACACTTGTGTAGAAGCAGACATTCAAACTCAAGCAATCACATGGCTTTCTATCCCGACTCCCTTTTCTAGTGCAAATCTTTTCTCTTAGACTCAAGAAGCTAACTCTTGCGGATCAAGATATGACAAATATCGACCAATAGACACACAACATACACTTTTTCACAATCACCAAGGTACCAACTCACCGACAATGTAACTAGTTCCCTCACTTCAAACGAAATCCTTTTCACACAGAAGATAAGAATTTTGAGTTTTAGGATTCATTCAACACTCACGCTCAGAAGTGACTTCAAGTACAGTTAGTGCTCAATACCATAGGCTTACCCTTATTTTCACTGCTTAGACTCTCCAAACTAGTTGCTAGGACCACTATAGAACTTTCTTAGCTTGTAACGTAGGCTTAGGGTCATGTGTGGTACATTTGGGTACTTTTTAGTGACTTTCTACCCTTCTTGACATTACATTGGCTTTTTACTTCTTTTCTCAACCTATTTTTTACATCCTTTCAGTGATCACACTAGTCATGCCTCTATACCTCCGGCAGGGTGTATTGGGTCCTCTCGATGGGGCGTATACATCGGACTCCACATTTAGCTCACATGGTTTTATGTCGATTATTAGTAGCTCCCACAGTCTGATTCTATTGCATGAACCAGTTTATAAGTTACAGTTCAGTATTCAGTTTCAGCATGTTATAAATTTGGTCATTAAATTATGTTAGTTCATGTTCAGTATTTTCAGTATAGTATCATGTTCAGATTAAATCATTGCTTTATCTCTTTATTTTAGTTATATGTTTTATTCATATTTATTCTATCTTGCGTGCTCAGTACTTTTCAAGTACTGACGCATATTCTGCGCTACATCTTTTTGTGATGTAGGTTCAGGTCCTCAATATTCCGATCACGCATAGATTGGTTCTCGATCTTCAGCTCAGCAGTATCAGTGGTGAGTCCTCATTCTCTGAAGATGGCATACATGTTATCTTTCTACTTTCAGTCTTTAGTTTTAGTTTTGCTAGATTTAGCTAAGGCATGTCCCAACATCTCTAGTCAGTTAGAGGCTTTATTTCAGACATAGTTAGATTCAGTTTTAGCTTTGGAGTTTGACATTTCAATTGTCATTGAACTCGCAGATTATTTATTCAGATAGTAATGGGTGTTCCCCTTCATTTCATCTTTATGATGATTTAAGATTCCACACAGTACTTTCTTAATTCAGTTATCTTTAAGTATGCTTATGATATGCCAGCAGGGTTAGCTTGGGGTCACTCGTGATCTTAGGTCCCATGTCCGCGTCCAAGGGGTAGCCTCGGGGTGTGACATTAGTAGAATTGAAAGAATCGGTACTAAAGAAGTCAGTGGAGGCTTTCTCCCAAGGAGGAGATGGGTTCCTAAGGTACCAAGGTCATTTATGTGTTCTGGATGTCGATGACTTAAGGGAACATATTTTATCCGAAGCCCATAGTTCTCAGTATTCTATTCACCTGGGATCCACCAAGATGTACCATAATTTGCGGGAGATCTATTGGTGGAATGGAATAAAGAAGGATATTGCGCGATTTGTGGCTAAGTGTCCTAATTGCCAATAAGTGAAGGTTGAGCATCAGAAACTGGGATGTTTATCCCAAGATATCATCATTCCTACTTGGAAGTGGGAAGATTTAAAAATGGACTTCATAGTGGGGTTGCCCCAAACTCGGTACCCATATGATTCAATTTGGGTTATAGTAGACCGAATGACGAAGTCAGCCCATTTTATTCCCGTCAAGGTTTTTTATACGATGGAAGATTCTGCTAGGTTGTATTTGAGGGAGATGGTAAGGTTGCATGGAGTGCCCTTGTCCATTATCTCCGATAGAGGCACTCAGTTTACTTCACAATTTTAGAAGTCCTTCCAAAAAGGTCTTGGCACTAAATTTAAGCTTAGCACAACTTTTCACCCCCAAACCGATGGGCAAGAAGAAAGAACAATCCAAACATTGGAAGACATGTTGAGGGCTTGCATGATAGATTTCAAGGGAAATTGGGATGACCATTTGCCCCTGATTGAATTTGCCTATAATAATAATAGCTACCATTCGAGTATTGGTATGGCTCCATTTTAGGCTCTTTATGGTAGGAGGTTTAGGTCTCCTATAGGATGGTTTGAAGTGGGTGAGGTTGCCTTGATAGGGCCGAAGTTAGTTCATTAGACTATAGAGAAGGTTCGACTCATTAGAGAGAGTTTGAGAACGGCCCAAAGTCGACAAAAGTCATATGCGGAGAGACCTTGAATTTGATTTGCATGATTGGGTTTACTTGAAAATCTCACCCATGAAGGGTTTAATGAGGTTTGGTAAGAAAGGGAAGCTTAGTCCCCGTTTTGTAGGCACATATCAAATTTTGAGACGTGTTGGTAAGGTTGCATATGATCTTGATTTGCTAAATGAGTTGGCATCAGTGCATCAGGTTTTCCATGTCTCTATGTTGAAAAAGTGTGTTGGAGATCCGACATCCATAATTCCCCTAGAAGGGTTAGAAGTGAAAGAAAACCTTTCTTATGAAGAAGTTCTGGTTGAGATCTTAGACCGGTAAGTTAAGAGATTGAGGAATAAAGAGGTAGCTTCCATTAAGGTGTTATGGAGAAACCATTTAGTTGAGGGTGCTACTTGGGAGGCGGAAGCCGATATGATGTCCCGATATCCTCATCTTTTTCCTCCTATTTTAGCTTGAGGTAATGAGTTCCTCTTGGTTTGTTTGTGCTTGATGTCATGTGTGTTTTTAAGTGTTCCCATGATTTCCTTAAGATTGCATGTTCATGAAAAAGCTTAAGTTTTGAAAGAAATGGCTTTTATGTTGTATTTTCTCATGTTGTTGAGTATTGAGTATGAGTTGCTTATAGACTTCATGATATGAGTTGTAGAACATTCCTTGACTTGGAGTGGAGATACTCTCTTTGAATTTGTGCTTTTTGAGATTGAATTGCATATGAGCTCCATGAGATTGTGTTGAGCATTACTTTTGAGATTGGAGATGATAGTTCCTCCTTGAACATGAGAAATGTTAAGATTTCATGCATATTGGGTTGTTAGATGTAGTTCCTACTTTCTAATGGTGCATTGAGTATGTTTAGTTTGGAGATGAAGTTTTTCTGTAGTTGTGTGCATTTAGATGAGTTGCATGCAGGACGGGCTGCTAATCTAGAGTTTTTGCCTAGAAATGAGCTTAGAATATTATTCGATGATGAATGATCCCAAGGGGGAGATAATGTAACACCTCGTAGCCCAAAGAGGGAGGCATCCAGGAATGGACCACAGAGAGGATCTGTAGGTCCATCGATGCCCCGTGGTCCAGCCCTCCATCGATGGCCATTTTTCTCTGTCCAGAACACGCTTGACCAGGACGAACCATAGGTCCATCCACGGTCCGTTGGCAGGGTCTCATGGTTGGACTTTTTGGGACAATTGAGGCGGTTAAGTGTAAGGGCATAAGGGTCTTTTTTGGTTTTAATTTAATTGAAGTTGTGTGATTTTTCCTAAGTCTAAAACACCTATATAAGTATTTTTATCCCCCAATTAAGTCATTCCCTCAAAATCCCAAAAGAATTTCCAAAACTCCTCTCAAATATTCTATCTCAAGAAGTTGGAAGAAGAAGAAGAAGATTGGAGCTAGGTCAAGGTCAAGTTTCCCAATTTTCAATCTTTTGAGGGCATTGTGACTAAGGTGTGATGGCTTTTCATCCATGGGATCCTTCCTCCCATGAAGTCTCTTAGAATTCAACAATTTGAAGAAGAATTTCCCCAATTATAGTTAGGGTTTCTTCCATTGTTGTGGGTTATGATGAATGTTGATCCAATTGAGTGGATTATGATTGTTTATGATTAAATTGATAGAATTGCATGTATTTAGGATGAAATCACATGTACCCATGCCTATCCTATGATTTTAGGGTTAAATTGATATAGTATGTTTGATGCCATATGAGGGAAACTCTATGGGTTAGATATATCCTTATAGGATTGATGATTTATGATTAGAATTGCTTTAGATTGAAGTTTATATGATGAACATGATGTTAATTTCTTGAGAGTAAAGCATAGATGATGATCATGAGATGTAGTGCTTTGAGAGTAAAGCCTAGACTATGCATTGTTGATTGTTAATGCTATGATGTCGAGGAGAGACTTCCTATAATGAATTGATAAGCATGATTGAATGAATGTGAAAGGTTTACTCACATGAATGATTCTAGGTTGAAAGGATTTCTCACCTAAAATGAATCTAGACTAAAATGCTTAATGAATGATGAGGCTAGAGGCGATTACCCTTGACCTCCATATCCAAGGATATGGTGATTCTCATACTCCCTAGAATTGAACAAGAGGTGATTCCCCACGTTCCTACTATGATGAATGGACATGGATGCGAGTACCCATGCTCCTTATGAAATAATGTGGAAGCGAGTACTCGCATCATGTGATGAGATTGTGGAGGCGAGTACCCGCAATCTAAAAGTAAGTAAGGCAAGAGGCGAATACTTATTAGCCTTTATAATCTAGACATTGAGGCGAATCCCCATGTCTTTAAAAGTAAGTATGAGTAATGAGATTATGTTATGAAGTTGACTTGTTTGGAGTGTTGCTAGATATGCCTTCCATGATGTAAGCTTGACTAGAGGTGGATGACCTATGTATTGGCTAAGGTTAAGTGAGGTTACTTAAGGGAGTTCCTTTTTCATTATGATGCTTGTTATGTCTTGATTATGCTTAAGCCTTATGTCTTATGTTGACTAATGCTTATGTTTATGTTGTTTATGCTAGCCATCATATTTAGTACTTGATTGTACTAACGCATACGCTTGCCTACATTCTTATCAAATGTAGGATCCGGCGTTCCCGATTCACACACTTGTGGCTAGGTTCCGAGAGGATTGTGAAGTGAAGCTTTGGTGAGATCTCACTGTATTCGAGGATCGGATCACCCTATCTCTTTTATGTATTTATTTTCTTGTTGGACTATTGTATGGGCTGCGTCCCAAGATTTACTTCTTATGATTAGATGGTTTGAGACAATGTCATGTTAGACTTCCGCTTGCTTTTATAAAAGACTTTGATTGTTGAAAATATTTTAAATTTCCTCACTTTTCTAATACTTTATGTTATGATATGCTAAGTGGCTTGTATGAGGCCTATCGGGGTCTTGTAAGCCTTGTTTCATCTAGGGGATACCCCTGGGTCGTGACAAATATCCTTCTCCTAAATCGTGTTCAATCCTTTTCGGGATATGGCTCCTCAAAAAACATATATGAGAAGGAATGCGGGCAACAATGATGTGGAGCCCGAGGTTCCTTAAGTTCTGGATGATCCTTTGGCAGAGGAAGTTACTCATGCCGCATTTCGAGCTGCTTTCCAAGTGTTGACTCAAGCTATAATGGCTCAAAATAATAGAGAGGCAAATGCTCCTATGAACTCAAATGTGGGTACAACGGCAGCAAGGATAAGGGACTTTAGTAGGATGAATCCTCTAGAATATTATGGTTCTAAGGTTGATGAGGATCCATAAGAATTCATTGATGAGGTTTATAAGATAGTAGGGATTATGGAATTGTCTACAGTTAAGAAAATATAATTGGCCACTTATCAACTTAAGGGTGTTGCTGAAGTATGTTTTGAACAATAGAAGAGTGAGAGTGCGGTTTATGCGGGTCTTCTTGATTGGGAGTTATTCAATGTTGTTTTTCTTTATCGTTTCTTCCTCTTAAGATGAGAGAAGTGAAAGTGCTTGACTTTATTAATCTCAATCAAGGAAATATATGTTTGAAGGAATATACTTTAAATTTTGCTCAATTGGCTAAGTATTCTCTAACTATGGTTTCCCATTCAAGGGCAATGATGAGTAAGTTTGTGTTGGGTGTGTCTGACTTGGTTGTCAAAGAGTGTCGTACCTTTATGTTGATCAAGGAAATGGATATTTCTCGTTTAATGACACATTCCCAACAAATCGAAGAGGAAAATCTCAAGGAAAGGCAAGAAAATCTAAGAGGGCAAGGACCAGTGATGGTGACTTTTCTCATTCTAGGTCTGGTGGACACGGGCGTCCTCAATTCCAACAAAAGTTTTCTAGTCAAGGTTCTTCTAATGCACCGACTCCTAATTTTAACAAAGATAGGGTGTCTAACCCTAAACATCAAGGAGGAGGTGGTAATGGATCTTTTATTCTCTCTTGCACTAGGTGTGATAAGAAACATGATGGCAAATATTTCGCCGGCACAAATGGTTGCTTGGTTGTGGTAAGACTGCTAACAAGGTGAAGGATTGTACATTTCAAGCTAGCAAGGGTAAGGATGGTAGGCAATCTCAGCCTAGTGGTTCTAGCGCGGGTTCTCCAAAGCAAAATAGATTTTATGCTCTTCAGACTCGACAGGATTGTGAGGGTTCTCTGTATGTGGTGACTCGTATGTTGAAAGGTTTTTATCTTGATGTTTATGACTTACTTAACCTGGGGCTAGCTTGTCTTTTGTTACTCCTTATGTGGCCATGAGATTTGATGTTGGTTCCAAAATCTTTTATAATCCCTTTCATGTCTCTACTCCCGTGGGTGATGTTATTATGGCCAAGAGAGTCTATAGAAATTGTCCTATTTTCGTTTCTCATAGAGTCACTCAACTTGATCTTGTAGAGCTTGATATGTTAAATTTTGCCTAAAAGTTAGGAAAATGAATCCTATGAGTTGCCTTTATCATCTAGTTTGGGTTACGGATACAAATTCCAAAACCCATACTCTTGAGTCAGTTTCGATTATAAATGTGTTATCAAAAGTGTTTCCTAATGATCTTCTCGATATTCCCCCAAAAAGGAAATAAAATTCGGTATTGACCTTCTCCCAGATACGTAGCCTATCTCTATTTCTCCATATTATATGGCCATGGCATAACTTAAGGAGTTAAAGGACCAATTGAATTATTTGTTGGATAAGGGTTTTATTAAACCGAATATCTCTCAATGGAATGCTCTGGTGTTGTTTGTTCGAAAGAAGGATGGTTCTCTCTGAATGTGCATTAATTATTAGTAATTGAACAAGGTTACCATTAAGAATAAGTATCATATTCCAAGAGTAGATGACTTGTTTGATCTACTCCAAGGAGCGAGTTACTTCTCTAAGATTGACCTCTAGTTGGGATACCACCAATTGAGGGTGAAAGAAAATGTCATTCTGAAGATGGATTTTCAAAATTGGTATGGTCATTATGAGATTTAGGTGATGTCGTTTGGTTTGACTAATGCCCCGGCAATGTTCATAGATTTGATGATTAGAGTCTTTAATCAATATCATGACATGTTTGTGATTGTATTTATTGATGATATCTTTATTTACTCACAGAGTTAGGATGAGCATGTTGATAATTTGAGGGTTGTGCTGTAAACTCTTAAGTTCCGTGAATTATATGCTAAATTTAGCAAGTGTGAGTTTTGGTTGAGGTATGTAAGCCTTGGCCGTATTATCTCTAGTGAAGGTATTCAAGTTGATCCTGAGAAAACAAGGTGGTTAAGAATTGGCTAAACCTTTATCCGCTTTAGATATACAGAGTTTTTTACGTTTGGCCGGTTACTATAGAAGGTTCATGGAAGGATTTTCCTCTATTGCTTTGCCTTTGACAATATTGACTCAAAAATAAGTGAAATTCCTCTGGTCGGAAGCTTGTGAGAAGAGTTTCCAAGAGTTAAAAGATAGACTCACTTCGGCTCCTATTTTGACATTACCAGAAGGATCAGATGGTTTTATGGTTTGTTGTGAAGCTTCACAGATTGGTCTTGGTTGTTTTGATGCAACATGAGAAATTCATTGGTTATGCTTCAAGGTAATTGAGAGCGCATGAAAAGAATTATCCGACTAATGATTTAGAGTTAGTAGCAGTGGTATTTGCTTTAAAGATTTGGAGATACTACTTGTATGGTGTTCATGTAGATGTGTTCACGGACCACAAGAGTTTGAAGTATGTATTCAGTCAAAATGATTTGAATCTACGCCAAAGGAGGTGGCTTGAGTTGTTAAAGGATTATGACATGAGTGTCCTATATCATTTCGGAAAGGCAAATGTTGTGGCAGATGCTCTTGGTCTGTTATTGATGGGTAGAGTTGCTCATGTTGAGGATGATAAGAAGGAGTTAGTTCGTGATGTTCATAGATTGGCCCGATTGGGTGTTGTTTCACTAATTCTAGTGAAGGTGGTGGTGGTGTTAATAATGGTTCAGAATCATCTTTTATTTGTATCGAATGTGAAGGCTAAGCAAGATCTTGATCTGGTATTGGTTGACTTGAAGAAGTCAGTTTCTGAAAAATCTAGTGAGGCTTTCTCCCAAGGGGAAATGGTAACCATCGATATCAAGGTCGGTTATGTGTTTTGAATGCTAACAAGTTGAGGAATCAAATTTTGACAGAAGCCCATAGTTCTGGGTATTCTATTCACCCAAGAGCCACCAAGATGTACCATGACTTGTGGGGGGTCTATTTGTGAAATGGGATGAAGAAGGATATTGCAGAATTTATGGCTAAATGTCTGAATTGTAATCAAGTGAAAGTTGAGCATCAAAACCAGGTGGTTTGGCTCAAGACATTAGTATTCCAACATGAAAATGGGAATATTTAACATTGAACTTCATTATGGGTTTACCCCGTACTTATCGACAATTTGATTCGATTCGGGTCACAGTGGACCAAATGACAAAATCAGCTCACTTTCTTCCCGTTAAGGCTTCATTCTCATCGAAGAGTATGCCAAGCTTTATATTCTGGAGGTGGTAAGGTTGCAGGAGTGCCTTTTCCATTATCTCTGATCAAGGGACTCAATTTACATCTCAGTTTTGGAAGTCATTTCATAAAGGTCTCGTTACTCAAGTGAAGCTTAGTACAAATATTCATCTTTAGATCGATAAACAAGCCGAGCGTACCATTTAGACCTTGTAATATATGTTTAGAGCTTGTGTGATTGATTTCAAGGGTAGTTGGGATGATCATTTGCCTTTGATTGAGTTTGCTTATAATAATAGCTATGATTCTAGCATTGAGATGGCACCATTTGAGAATCTGTATGATAGGAGGTATAGGTCTCATATTGGTTGGCTTGAAGTTGGTGAGGTCATTTTGATAGGGCCCGAGTTGGTGCATGAGGCTATGGAAAAGGATTGACTTATTTGTGAAAGATTGAAAATGGCTCAAAGTTGACAAAAGTCCTATTCCGATGTTAGAAGAAGAGAACTAGAATTTGATGTTGATGATTGGGTCTACTTAAAAATTTCACCAATGAAGGGTGTCATGAAATTTGGAAAGAAAGGGAAGCTTAGTCCCCGCTATGTGGGAAAATATCATATTTTGAGGTGTATTGGCAAGGTTGCTTATGAACTTGAGTTGCCTAATGATTTAGTATCGGTACACCTTGTATTCCATGTCTCCTAGTTGAAAAAGTGTGTTGGAGATCCAACGTCCATTGTACATTTGGAAGGTTTGGCAGTTAAAGAGAATATTTCTTATGAAGAGTTTTAGGTTGAAATTTTAGACCGGCAAGTTTGGAAGTTGAGAAACAAAGAAGTTGATTCCATGAAGGTTCTTGGGAGGAATCAATAAGTTGAAGGTGCTACTTGAGAGGCCGAAGCCGATATGATGTCCCGATATCCTTATCTCTTTCCCTCTGCCCCTATTCTAGCTTGAAGTATTAGCTCCTTATAGTTCATTGTTTCAGATTCATGTGTTTTAGTCATTCTCATGTTTCCATATGTATGCATGATTCATGAAAACTTGATTTTTAATGTTATGATGTAGTTTGGAGTGATTCGCCACTTTTTATGTGAATTTTGATAAAAAATTCATTCACGTTGGGTTGTTAGTTTCTCTCCTACTCTTTTCATGCTAGCTTGAGTTCTATTTGAGGATGAATGTTTCCAAAGGGGAGATATTGTAACACCTCAAAAGTTGAAAAGTCAAAATGGAAAGAAAATGCAGAAAAATTTGACTGAAGCATGTTTCTACGAGTTCAACCTACGGAAGGTTTTGATGGATCGTCATTTGTTCTACCGACCGTGGGAAGGTTCCGTAGAAAGGTCCTAGATATAGTGAAATTTTGGAGTGAAAATTGTGTTCTACGGATGAGGTTTACGGACTGTAGAAAGTTTGATGGAGTGTAGAAATGTCTCTTGGGAAATGATTGAATATTTGGATTTCTAAATTTGGTTTGACGGTTGACCAGGACAGATCGTAGAAATTCCAACGGACCGCAGGTCATAATCGTAGGGTTGTTTAACAGTTATTCTTAAATGGTATTTGGGTCTTTTCCTCTGCATCTAATGCATATACCACACCGCTTTTACCGTCATTCTAATCCCTATAATTACCCTTCACTTGTAGAAATTTCCTAAACTCTTTCATGCTCTCAAATTCCTAAATTCTCTCCAAGGTTCTCTCTAACATCCTCTCTCTAGATCAAGGAAGAAGAAGCTAGGGTTGTCTCCTTTCTTCATCATTGTTTAGGGCTTCAAGATCAAGGTATGTAGGGAGTTCACCAATTGGTTCCATTCACCCATTGAGTCCCCAAAGATTCTTCAATTTTCCAATTCAATTCAATCCAATTGATTAGGTTTTCATTGAATTCTCATGGGTTCTATTTATGTTGATTCAATTGCTTGAATTTGATCTTATTATTATTGTTTTAACTCAATTACATGTTTTCAATTGAAATCACATGAACCCAGAATTGATTATGATTTTGACTATGAATCCTAATTTGCATGAATTTGAAAAATATTTATGAATCAATGAATTATGTTTTCATGAACTTATGCATGATTTATGAAAAATGATTTATTATGATCTAGATATCTTTAAGATAAGCATCAATATATTGTGAAAGAATTTTTTGACATAAAGGGATCATTGTTTGGTGAAAGGTTTTCTCACATAGACTTGATTTAAGATTTAATGAGCTACTCTATTATGTTTACGCTTGGATTAGTATCTGAATTGTCATGAACCAGGGGTATCCCATAGATGTAACATGGCGTACTCCACCCTGAAGGGGTCTCATACAAGCCCCTTAGCATATCATAACATAAGATAAATAGAAAAGTATGAAAATTTTAAACATTTTTCATAACAATCGAAGTCTCATAAAACGAAGCGGAAGTCTTTAACATTATCTCAAACCATCTAATACATTAAAGTCTTAGGGACACAACCCATAAAAAAGTTCTAAACATAAAAGAAAGACATAAAAAGGAAAGGGTGATCAAGTCCTCGATGCTATGAGGACTCACCAAAACTTCTGTTCTTGATCTACTATGAACCTAGCCACAAGGATGGAAGTCAATATCGCCGAATCCTATATTTGATAAGAATGTAGGCAAAAGTATGTGTTAGTACAATAATGTACTAAATATGATGGCTAGCATAAAGCATCAACATAAGCATATAAGAGGCATTAGTCAATATAAGACATATACCATAATCATAAGGGACAATAACATATGTCATGAACATTAGAGACATCATAATAAGACATAAGCTATAAGCATAAGAGATACCAACATAGTCATAGGCATAATTAATGCATCTAGTTTAACATGACATAAGAGAAACACTACATAAGTCACCTCAACGCAAGCTTGTGCAATACATGGATAAGACCCCATAATCCCACCCATGCTAAGCAAGTCACTTTAGGTCCTCATTCATCTTTATCATCTTTTGATCTCATCCTTAGCTTACTTATCATAGAATGAAATAGCATAAGCATAAATTAATGAATGTAAAGAAACATACCAAGATCTGTAACAATAGAATGAAACAAAAAGGAAAATATTGAGTCCACTGAATGCACAATGTCCCCTTATGAAAATTATTCCCCTCTAGTACCCGATGTTTAAAGGAATAGATTCTCTTAGGATAGAATGATTTTATTAACCAGTGTATTGATACAAAAACAATGGTGTCAGTGAGTCACTCAATAGGAGCAAAGTACACGAATATTTAATTGTATAGAAGAAGAAGAAGAAGTAGTTTAGAATTTTCGTTGTTTTAAAATGAGAGGAAATCTCTCTATTTATAGACAACAAAGGGTAGTGTGAACAAATGTTTATTGTCCCTTATCGGAAAGGTCACAACTATTTGGAAAAGTTGCAACCCTTCGGAAAGGTCACAACCTTGCATAAAAGTCACAACTTTTTATAAAAGTCGCAACTGTTCATAAAAGTCACAATTTTTTATAAAAGTCACAACTTTGCATAGAAGTATCAATTTTTCATGAAAAGGAAAGACTAGTTTTGAAAATAAATAAATTAAAAGCGAATTCTGATTTGTGGTGGCACCACGTAGGCGGGCCTAAAGTTTTCTCTTTTATATATATATATATATATATATATATATATACGTGACTTTTCGTAAGAAATTAGTAAACATAAGAGAGTGAAATTATTATTAGTGATATAAGCAGGCAGAAAGGTTTGGTGTTTGTTATTTTAAGCACTAAATGAATAATGTTCCTATACTTTCTCCGCCTATTTCGTTGTAAATAATGTCTCCATGAGTGTTTCTACACTTGCCATATAATATATGCCGTTCTCCTCATCCATGCATCATATTCTTTTTTGATAATTGGATCGGACAGAAAGAAACTTTGAACTTTTCGGAATTGAAATTTATCTGCTATTCAGAAAGTTATAAGGGAGGAGGTATTTTTAATGAATTTCATCGCTTCATATATCTGGTTTTTTTGTTTTTTTTTGGTTTTTGCTTCTTTCATCATATTTAGTTTTGGCTTCTTCCTCAATGTATACTTGTTGTTTGAACACAATTAATGGCTAAAAATTGAAACTGACAGAATATCAGAAATTAATGGGTTTTTTTTGTGTCAATTCAATAGGAAATGTTGTCGTCAGTTTTGGGAAATTTTGATTGCTAAACTTACTTCTCTTGATTCTGAACATCCTTGTGCTGGCGGGGCCATGATTTTCAATTAGGGTTCAAAATATGAAGAACTAAACACAAGAATAAGTCGAAGGATTCAACATCTACTATATACATTGGATCAGATGAACCCGTGGACCCTTGCTAGTATGTATTGTATCTCAAATGAGACTAAACGATATACTAAATATGGTTCTGTATGTATAGGTGAGAAAAGAATGGTGGATTTCTGATAAGGACACAAACTTGGATCCTTTAGTCCAAAATGGAGATTTTAGGGTAAACTGGATAGTGATATAAACTTTGTGGATAGCTTAAGTACCATTATTTAATTATTACTATGATGAAGTACATACAGAGGTTTTGAGAGCATATGAATTATAGCTCAACATAAGCTTTATTTAACCCTTTTAACACGCAAACTAATGCAACATATCTCAGATTAACACAAGGTTCTACCTTATTTTTGGTGAAGAAGATGAAATAATGAGGAAAGTAAAGACAGGGTACTGCATGGATTACAAAACTTGGGATTTTATTTTAACAGCTCGTAATTGATAGCTTCAAGAAGTGTCCAGTAGTTTGCGTAATGTTAGTTAGTTTTCATGTGGGTAGTTGTCTTTCTTGATTATAAGGTTTTCCTTTTACCTTTTCATTCTTGGCTGCTCACCTCTATCCTGCTATTGGGAAAGAGATTATACTGCACAAATAGGGTAATATATAGGTTTCCCGTTGACATAAGAGAAACTTCTAGTTTAGTGCTGAAAGAGGGGGTTTGAAAATTGCTTTAAGATATAGGTTCAAATACCTAGAGTATTATCCTTGTACATATATATTTTTTTTGAATCCCTTTACTAGAACCTTTGGGTTTGCACTGTCCTCAAGGATTCTGGTTGAAGGAATGTATGGAATTGAGTGAGCAGGCTACATTACTGCTAATGAAGTTTATAACTTTTTGATGAGTATCCGCTCTTCCATTCCTTTTGCTGCTCTACTTGGAAGGTCTGATAGACAAGTATCTTTCTGTGTATTTGTCAATAATCAAAGGAGAGATTTGCATGGATTTCAAAAGAAAAAAAAATAGAAAAGGATAGATTTGCATGTCGGGCTACGGCTGTTGTATTATATAGAGGTGTAACCACATTTTACTGGAGAAATTTGAAGTCCATCAATAGGAAGGGGTTATACATGCAGAGTCTTTCTGGATTACATGACTACGATATTTCTTCTTTCGATGTGATTTCACTTCCTGGTTACAGTATTTACTAGATTATTCGTCGTGCACATATTTTGCTAGTCCATTCTCCATCTGGTTATAAACATTTTTTTGTAAAAATATACTCTTGTGGTTGAAATTTAGTTAGCTATTTAACTTCATCCTCTTATGGTTGAAATTTAATGTTAAATGTTTTTGTAAAAACACACTCTTTTGTTTTCAGGATATATTAATTAATATTTTATTTGTCTAGTTTTGAAGGGTGTTCACTGTCAATTTCTTCTTGAATTTTATCAGTTATGATAACTATCTACCAGGAGAAGTACCTTATTTTACTTGTACTATATATGTAGTGCTAATTAAAATTGCAAATGAACCAAAAAGGAGTAACTGATATAGGAACCATAGCAGTTAATAAATGGAAAGTTGGGATTGCTCATTTACATGTTCATCTTTTCATTTGCTCATGGAAGATTGCACCCAATAAAGCTGAAAGTCAGTTATAACTGATTGTAGAATATACTGAATATTCATGTCAAAAAACTGCAGCATATCTGCATATGCAATAATCTAGAAACTTCCTGGTTCAAATTATCATCAGTTTTGCCTGGTTGCGAGAATAATTTGTTGTGTTATTTGTATAGATAATGTAAGGAAACGCAACTTATCCCTTCTTGTCTTCTTATCTATGATCTGACCAACTCGACTGACTTTCCAATAATTTAAAATGACCAACTTGAAACTTCAAAACATATGTGCCAATATGAAGCATGTTAATTTTATTTCAATATATTTATATTGTATAGTCGTGCAATTTTAGATTACCTCAAGCTTATAGAAATTCTTAGTCTTAAGTATGTCTTGTTGGTTGTGGTAGGTCTTACGGAAAGATTTCTATACACCTTTTTCTTAATTTTTCAAGCAATATAAACATGAATGGCTAGCATTCCTGAGTAAAGTTGTAGGAAAACAATATAAAATGAGCTAATTGGCCAGGTCAATGAAATTTATCATTTGATGCCTGTTCAGAATACACCCACCCTGATTACTGTTGTTAACGTGACAGGATTCTATGAACTGTGGTATAAAAGGTTATATAACAAATGGTGGTCATTTGACCAGAATGAATCCTCAGGCCTTCATTAGGCTCTCAATAGGGTCACTGGGGTTGAGAGTGCCTGGAATAACTTTAAATGGTGCAAAATCAGGGAGAAGTGCATTATGTTTTCCTTGTGTGTGCGAGATCCGTCTTCGAGGTTTCCCTGTGCAAACAGCAATGATTCCATTGGTATCTTCTCCTGAAAGTACTCCAAATGCTAACAATATCGCCTCCAGTTTTTATCTTCAAGAATCTGATTTGAAAGCATTACTGACACCTGGCTGTTTATTAAAGCATCATGCATGTCTAGAGATAGTTGTTTTCACAGGACACAATGAAACTCACTGCGGTATTGGTATTAAAAGGCAGCATATTGGGACGTTTAAGCTGGAAATAGGTCCTGAGTGGGGTAATGGAAGGCCAGTCATTCTGTTCAATGGCTGGATACACATTGGCAAGAACAAGTGGGTGAATGGAATAGCTGGAGCAGAGCTTCATTTGAGAGTGAAGCTAGATCCAGATCCAAGATATATTTTCCAGTTTGAAGATAAGACCAAACTAAGTCCACAAATAATTCAGCTTCAAGGAACCATCAAGCAGCCTATTTTTAGTTGCAAATTTAGCCAAGACCGGTACATTTTTTGCTTTAATATACATTGAGACGAGCATTTCTTTCTATAGTTTTTAAGTTGCTTCATTTTTACTCTCCCGCATCTCTATTTTTCCTCTTGAGAAAGATGATTAATTGTGGTCCTATATTTTACTACCTTGAACTTGCAGGTTATCTCCATGAGACCCATTGAGTAATTTTTGGTCTATCTCTTTTGATGGCTCTGAACTAGACATTGGAAAAAGAGAGAGGAAAGGATGGAATGTGAAGATACATGATCTCTCTAGCTCGGCTGTTGCAGCGACCTTCATAACAACTCCTTTTGTGCTGTCAACAGGTTGTGATTGGGTTGCCAGATCCAACCCAGGAGCTTGGTTGATTGTTCGTTCTGATGTTTGCAGGCCTGAAAGCTGGCATCCATGGGGAAAGCTTGAAGCATGGCGTGAACGTGGGATCAGAGACTCCATTTGTTGTCGGTTTCATCTACTAACAGAGGGTCAAGAATTGGGGGATCTTCCTATGCCTGAGATCTTGAGCAGCGCTGAAAAGGGTAGGGAGTTCTACATAGACACGGACAAACAGGTTAGAGCAGCATCGAGTCCAATGCATAGTCCAAGAGGGAGTGGAGACTTTGCGGCAGTAAGTCCTGCAGCAGGGGGGTTTGTGATGAGCTGTCGGGTGAAAGGGGAAGGGAAATGCAGCAAGCCCCTTGTGCAGCTTGCGATGCGACATGTGACTTGTGTGGAGGATGTTGGGATTTTCATGGCTCTTGCAGCTGCAGTTGATCTAAGCATTGAAGCATGCAGGCCCTTCCGCATAAAGCTTAGAAGAAGTGCTAGTCATTCCTGGTGATATGATACTCTTGTTGTCATTACAACTTGGTATGCTGTATAGATTGATCTCTTTTGGTTCCGGAGAATGTGCTCATTTCCATTTTAACCCTTGTCGACGCCATAAAGGATAAACTGACTCGACTCGACTCGACTCGACTCGACTCGTTGTTTCTGTAATATAGCATTTACCCATATATTATATGTACTAAACTACTCTAGGTCAAGCGAAAAATAAAAATCTCCACATCACTTTTGATGCTTGTTTAAGTTTATTTATTTTTTCAAAAAGAAAAGGAAGCAAATAAGAAAATATGAATTATGATGTTCAACAAATGAATCAATTAGTGTAATCATCAATTGTACAAATTTCCACGTTCAAAAATAGAGAGATATTCTCTAATATGCCAGAAAAAAAAAAGAATTAATCGGATTCTATAAGTAAAAGAAGAGATCATTAGCAATATTTAAATGATCTTCATGATTATGACCCATCCTAATATCTTCTTCTGAGATCAACGGCACAGATTCATCCTTTACATCTGACGGTGCATATTCAGCCACGCCTTCCTCAATCACATCCTCCTTCCTGGGGCTGGGACTACTCGCCTGACAAAGTAGATCGCCACCTTCCATTCCAAACACGCACCATGAATCCTTCATTATCGCCGGCGACGGAGACTCAACGCTGGTGCTAAAATCCTTATTTCTCTCATCCATTGTTGCCCCCAATGGAGATTGAGATCTACCGACAGAAGCACCAATTCTCTCCTCAGGATAATACATGTCCATAGAGGCCGGAACACCGGCGTTATTTATCTTATCGGGATAACCGAACCCCATTGTCTCCCGCGAAGGAGACTCAACACTGGAGTTAATTATCTCATCCGGATAGCGGATCTCCATTGTAGCTGGAGACGGAGACTTAACACTGCCGTTAATTCTTTCATCCGGAAAACGGATATCCATTGTCGCCGGAGATGGAGAAGGCACAAAGCTGCCGGAATCAAGCAAATAACCGGCGTCATCTAACGACATTGACACAGATAACACAACAATCCACCGATTTCTATAAACTTCCGTACTGTTAACAATAACGCCGTTAACAGTTAGAACGCCGTCAATGAAATTTACGACCAGCGTCTTGTTCGGAGCAAGAGTCTGGAAAACCATAAGGGTATTTGTAGCAAGATCCCCAAAACAGTACCGTTGGGGAACAACATGGTGACGGTAATCGTAATGGAATCCTTGAGGTTGTGAGAACAAAGCCATATCAGAAGGGGCAAAAACGGAAACGGAAGCCAAAGTTAACAGCTCCGGCCGTTTGATGGTTAACGCAGTAGCGGCAACAGTGAATCGTCTTCTCCCTAATGCTCTGATTGCGTGATCAAGAAGAGATCGACGGTGGCGTTCAGACTGAACGATAACAGATGTTTGAACAGAGCATTTCCTTGCTGAGGTGGGGTCCAATACACCATCAATTCCATGAACGGTGAGATGATTGTCGACGTAAATGTCAGGTTGCCTGATTTTAACAAAGCCAATTGAATTGTGTGTGGAAGAAATGGATAGCTGTCCAGTAGAGCTCTTGAAGAAGAAGAGACAGTTGTTATTGTAGAGAGTTTGAACGCCATTGACGTCATTGGAGAAAAGTTTGACCCAAGTGAGAGGGGTTTTGAGAGTGTGGTAACGAAGGAGAATAGAGGAAGGGCGTGGTGGAGATTGGCGAATGTTGGCAGAGAAAATGAAGTCCGGCGGAGCGAAAATAGTGCCGGAGAAATTATTGTTTGTGGAGTCGATGGTGGAAGCAAAGAGGGAGTAGCCACGGTTGCGGAGTGCGACTGCAGCAGCATGGGAAGAGGAAGGTGGTGGTGGAGATGGCGTTTGAGTAGAAGAAGGGCAAGAAAGTAGAAAGAAGAAGAATGTAAAAGCGATGGTATTGAAGAAAGCCATTGTTAGAGAGTTGAATTTGAGATTGATAGAATCTCATCTTCTTATTATATAAGCGGTTGGGACTGTTATGCAGTTTCTTTTGGCGGGAGGGATACTTGTTCAGTTACTAATACTAGTAATATTATTGTTTTTGTATTCTAAACTGGAATTTTTATTACTATCAAACCCCAGGTGTGAAAACTGAAAAATCTCATTCAAATATCATCTTCACTAGCCATGTTTTCATTTACCATCAAAAAATGAATTTCTTCACTCTTGTTTTGTTTATGTGACAACTCTCAAGGCTCTTAATTCAAACATACTTTACTAATTATGGATTCACCTAAATACCTTCAATATTTTCCTATTTTACAAAACAAACTTCATGATAAGTAAACATATTATCTTATTCCACAATTTTAATATAAATAATGCCATAAAATAATTGTGAGTTTTTATCCCACAACTATCATTATCTATATATTTTTCCACCTTTCAGCCAAGAGAACTGTTACAAATGAGCTGCTGCTCATACTGATTTTGAGCTACGCTATGGATGTGTTCGGTGAAGGAAAATGATAATACATACTATTGGTGCGTTGCGCGAACTTTATTCCGTATAAATGGCTTATTAAAATGTTTTTCCGTTATAACACTGGTGAAAAACAAAGTCCTTTTACCCCAACTTTTTATTTTATATATATAAAAGATTTTAGATATTTATCCATGCGATGCACAAAAAAATGTTAAATAAAAGTAATTTCACAATATCTTACCAGTATTGTTATTTTTACTGCTCTTTGTTGGAGTTTATCGCAACACGAACTATATTATATTGTATTGGGAAAAGGTCTAAATTTACCCTCGAACTTGTCTCAAAATATTAGGTACATGCTTAAACTAATATAGTGACTTATTACACACATCTGCTACTATATAGTAAAAAAAAATTACCCCCTAAGACGTGTAGCACTACTCTCACAAAGGGAGGTGTATCACACTTGCGCCACATCAATGTCATGTCACTGCCATATCAGATGACATGTCAAATTTTGACTAAAATTCTCCATATCATTCAATTGTTTCTTCTTCAATGAACACCACCATGAAACCACTATCATTGCCGCCATATTACTATCAAATCTATATATTCACCATGAAAATCAAAATAGTCACCATAAATTTCACCACCTACGATCAAGTTCACCATCGAAATCATACTATCACCATTATCTCCACAAAAATTAGAAAGATCCACAACAAAATTTGACTAATTATTATTTTTTATTTATTGATTTAAGTTATAATTTATGATAAAATAATTATGATCTTTCGATACAATTTATTTAGTTAACTTAAAAATTAACATACCAAGATCTTGATAATGTATCACTTAGTTCTTGTACAATGTATTTGTCAGAAAAGAAATACCAATTTATATATTATTAGCCAACATCTAAATTGACTTTTGTTTTACTCTAATTCTAAGACTTGAAAGTTTTGTTCATCGTTCTTCATTGCGGGCCTGCGGCTTCAAACATATGCAATGAAACTAAATTACTTAAAAACGATTCACATATATAGTGTTACGTTGTTAATCCATTCAAAAAGTCGATAAAAAAATTGTTACCTATATTTGATAGAATTTTATGTGTTCTTTAGATATCCCAAATGTATTTGGTACAGAAATACCATCAAAAGACACATGTTATTATTTTTTATATTGATAATAATTAATATTGAATTAAAGTCACCACATATTTTCGTATATTCTTAATTTATACACCATTTAAGACTAAGTCACAAGTCGTTACTTCAATCTTATGTTGAATTTGAATCTCCTTCAATGACGATTATCCTTTCTATTTATATTTAAATAAGTTCTGTTTTTCTATTGTTTCATGGTGTTTCTTTTTGTTTTCGCTTTATTGTTCCTTATTTTGGTTTTTTACATTAGCAATTATTTAGTATTATAATTTGATTTCTATGAGCATATTTTATCATATTATATCTTATATTTAAAAGGAAAAAGGGTTAAAAATGCTCTTAACGTATCTCAAATGGTTCAAAAATACCTTCTTCTTCCACCTCTTGGTTTAAAAATGCCCTTAACATTTTTTTAAGGTTTAAAATTGCCCTTTATTAACAGCACAATGACATGAATTTTCTTTACCCATTTCAAAATATATGACCCACTTAGTTAGAAACCCATTTCAATTCTGACCCGATATGCCCAATCAATTTTGGGTCTTTTGTTCCCATTTATCCTAACTCTCTTCTTTCTTCCTTGAGTTCCTACCTCCTTCAATTTATCTTCTTTTTCCATTTCTCGATTAGTTTCAAGAAGAAAAAGAAGGACGAACTACAAATAATAAGGTAGCCACTAAATCTTGAATTTGTTCCTTGTTGGCATTGAAACGTTCTTTTATGCTACATCTGATTCCCATGAATCCACCCCCGAATTCACAATTGCTTCTAACTCGAAATCATGAACATTATCAAACAACTCATCTGTTCCCATCACGATCACATCCCCTGCTATCACTGGAACACTGATTTTCTCAGCTACACTCGGATCATCAGAAGTACTCTCACTCCCCAATTGAAAAGGACAATCGAACCTTGATTGCTGAACTTTTGATTTATACACAATTATCCCCTCTCTGATCACTACAAACCCACTATCTCCGACGTAAATAGCGTGCAATGTGTCATCGGAAAAAGACAGAATACAAGCAGTAGAAGAACCCTTCACCTTTGTATTCGAAAAAGCTTCATTAAGAACTTTCATCAAATTAATAGTAGTAATATTACTACTACTACTACTACGCTTCTGAATTGCCAATTCAGCGTTTTTCATCAATTCCCTTGAATACACACCTAAATCGATACCCTTTTTCGCCCACCCACCAACACCATCAGCAACACCGATCGCTTGTTTGTTTGCACAAATAAAGCTTGCGTCTTCACCTAATGGCTTTTCTGCGTTCAATTTTGGAATGTAATTAGACCCAGCAGCCATGATCGTCCTTCCGGTGACTCCAATGTTGGACTTGTCTTTACTATCAACCTCTTCAGGGATGAATGTCTGAATCGACATAATATCTTCATCCATAAAGTCGTATGCCGGTGTCAATTCCACCGGGCATAGCAATAATTGGAGTTGTTCGTCATCATCGCCGGCGATGACGTCAAATTCCGATTTATCTGTGAGTCGGCGTCTCTTCGGAGATTAATATGAAAACGGTTTTTGGGTGGATTTGAGTTTCTGTAGCATAGATGGGTCGGGTCGTTGGGCTGAATTTTAAAAATTAGGTGGGCCAATAAGATGAAGCCATTTGGCTAATTAAATGACTCGCCATTTATCATGTTAGTGGACTGTTAATAAAGGACAATTTTAAATCTTAAGAAAACGTTAAGGGCATTTTTAAACCAAAAAATGATAGGAGGACATTTTTAAATCATTTGAGATACGTTGAGGACATTTTTAACCCTTTTCGCTATTTAAAATGTAACTTTATTTTCAATTGTATCTAATAATAAAATCACTAAATTTAAAGATCATAAATTAAATATCTTATCATAATAGCTCACCGAAGTCAATAATTTAAAGCAACTCCTACATTTGTCTTAATAAATTTTTCATATATATAAAATTTATAGATTCAGAATCAAATAGTATCACTTATATATAGTAAGTATTGCTATTCTAAAATTTAGAACCCATAAAATTTAAATTTTTCCTTCATCACTACGTGACTTTTTATTAACTTATCATTTGAAAACAACTTTATTTAATACTTTCCTTTTAATATTGATGATGAGTATTTATTTTCTTTTGAAATGAAATTTAATTATGTATGACTTACATTATATTCCTTTCATGTCTAAATTTGCTAATGATAATTTTAGTACTATTATATACTCCCTCTGTCCCAATTTATGTGACACATTTCGCTTTTCGAGAGTCAAACAGTTTAAGTTTGACCGAGAATTTGCTCATGAAATTTTCAATTTTTGTAAAATGAAATTTATATATTTGTAAACTACATTAAAAGTACTACAAGTCCCAATTATTGATACTTCAAAATATCTAAAAGATATATGAAAAATTTACGGTCAAAGATAGATTTGTTTGAATCTCGTAATCCGAAATGTATCACATAAATTGGGACAGAGGGAGTAATTATTAACTTCTGATTTTTCGAGCTAACCAAATCATAAGTACCTCACACTGTCCTCATTATCCCTTTTACACATATTTTTACAACAATAATTTAATATATAATTTTATTTTGTGTTTTTCCTATATATAATGATTATATTATAATCCAAATAAATGATTTTGAACTAAATATATTATGTTTTCAATATGAAATATTGAATTGCTTAAATGTGAAGTTAAGTTATAATTTTTATTTGATATCTATACTTGGCTTATCAGTTAGGTGATCTTATGGTAGCATTTCTTGCGTTTCTTAACGATATTTACTAAAAAGAATAAGACCTAATTAAGAGATTAAAAGATGGCTATAGAAGGAAACATTAATATAAAAAAAGAGAACTATTGTACATTAATAAATATTCATAGATTATGGTTATCTTATATATGTATGTCCAAGATGATCCCAAATCTTGTGACAATAAGCTATACACACACACGTGTATATATATATACACACATATATATATATAATGACTGATGCAGTTGACAAAATGTGTTACTGATTTTTCTTTTACTAATTTTACCATTAACTATTTTTTGTATATTAATAAAAGATGCGGACTGTTATAAATATATTTGTATTATAGTATGTCTATTAGAGAAAAGTTAGGAATCCTATTGGAGACCAAGTCAACTTTCCTCTATAAATAAAAGAATTTTCCTTCATTGTAAAACAGATCTGTGAAACCCTAAATCATTCCTTCAAGAGGAATAATATGTCTTCTCTCTTCTCCCTATTTTCTTATTATTATATAGTTTCATAGCACGTTATCACCATAAGTCTCTGCCATTTTAAGCATATACTTTGAAAAATATCAAAGATTCGAGTATGAGAACTCAAAGATGCCATTAGGCATGGTATGTTCACACCTCTTCATGAGATTTGTAGCTTTAATAAGCTATATTAGAGTCCAGAGCCAAAAGGGCAAAAAAAATTGTCAAAAATTCCAAAAGGGCATATCATATTTTTTTAAAACCAAAAGGGCAAAATCGCTCCTGCCAGAGCGATTTCCCTCTGACACATATTAACGCCGTTTACTCTGTTAAAAATAAAAAATAAAAATCGCTGCCAGGCCAGCGATTTTCTGAAGAAAAAACAAATCCACCAAAATCACTGTCAAGGCAACGATTTTAAAAAGAATTTTTTTTTTACTTAGATGTTTGACTAGTTGACAAAAATTTCAAAAAAAAAATCTCTACCAAAATCGATTTTTTTTTTTAAAAAAACTAGTTCCACTTAAGATAAAAAAAAAATTTATAAAAAAGCTGCCAAATGGCTGAAAATCGTTTCCTTGGCAGCGTTTTAGTTAAAAAAAATTTTTTTATAAATTTGTTTCTCTTCAATTTTTTAAAAATATTTTTCTTAATTTTTTTTTCGTTTTGAAACAAGGCAGCGTTTTTATTAAAAAATAATTTTTTTAACTAAAATCGCTGAAAAGGCAGCCTAATTCGACACCGATTACAGTTCATGCCTCATTTTGATGATTTCTACGTCGAGTCCAAAATTTTGGGTGGAATCAGGCTGCCTGTCAGGGATTTTTTTTAAAAATAATTGTTTTTCCATAAATCTTTAAAAAAAAAATTAAGAAAAGATTTTCAAAAAAATTAATAAAAATTTAAAGAAAACGCTGCCAACAGAAGCGATTTTAAAAAAAAATTAACACCAAAAACATAAAATAAATTTGTTTTTATAATAACGCTGCCATAGCAGCAATTTTAATTTTATTTTTTTTAAATCACAAAAACGCTACCCGGGCAGCGATTTTCTGGAAAAAAAAATACACCAAATTTTTTTTTACTTAGATGTTGACTAGTTGACAGAAATTTTAAAAAAAAAAAATCAAAAGAAAAAAAATTTCGCAGCAATTTTTAAAAAAAAACTAGTTCCACCTCAAGATATATTTTATTTTTTAAAAAATATTTGCCAAATGACTAAAAGTCGCTGCCGGGCAGCGTTTTAGTTAAATTTTTTTCTTTTTTTAAAAATCGTTTCTCTTCAATTTTTATTTTTTTTTAAAATTGTTTTTCTTAATTTTTTTTCATTTTGAAAACAAGGCAGCGTTTTTATTAAAAGGGCACATCACATATTTTTAAAACGTTGTCTTGTTTTCAAAACGAAAAAAAATTAAGAAAAACAATTTTTTTAAAAAAATAAAAAATTGAAGAGAAACGAATTTAAAAAAAAAAGAAAAAAATTAACTAAAACGCTGCCAAGGCAGCAATTTTCAGCCATTTGACAGCTTTTTTATAAAATATAAAATATATCTTGAAATCGCTGCCCTGGCGACGATTTTGGTAGAGATTTTTTTTGAAATTTCTGTCAACTAGTCAACATCTAAGTAAAAAAAAAATATTTATTTATTTCAGAAAATTGCTGCCCTGGCAGCGATTTTAATTTTTTATTTTTAACAGAGTAAACGGCGTTAATATGTGTCAGAGGGAAATCGCTCCGGCAGGAGCGATTTTACCCTTTTGGTTTTAAAAAAATATGATATGCCCTTTTGAAATTTTTGGCAATTTTTTGTGCCCTTTTGACTCCGGACTCAACTATATTACGTGGCTAACACATCTACAGGTGTTGACTTCCTTCTCCAATTTTAATACATCTCTCTTTGGGGATCCTTTCTAATCCTCACGTTTATTATACTAGAGGGGCATGACCCGTGCTGAGCATGACCCAACAATAGCTATTACAATTAATGGTTAATAAAATTAAAACAATGACAACAACTCTCCCAATAGAATCTGGCAAAGATGCAAGTCCACAATGAGTTGTAGCATCTCATAAAGTACGCATTTAGGAGTTGCTAAAATCAAATTGATCACATTAATTTCAATTGAATAAAACAGAGAAATTCCTAAGTAAAAACAATGTAAAAGCACTACAATCTATTACAATTAATCTTATCTTAGTTTGAAGAGAAAGTTCAAACTTGCAACATTTATTACAACTACTCTTATCCATAGTTTGAAGCCACCCTAACATTTGATCTACTTATTGCCACCAGCAAAAAACAAACTCATTCTTGTGAAGAGAATGATTTAAGTAAAATCTGTCAAGAAAAAGGAGGTCATGTCAATGTATAAATGACAAAAAAAAATGAAGAAAATACACAAATTTATTTATCAGCTACAATTTTATGAGAAGTTCGTCGTAATTTTTACACATGATTATATGAGCTGCTTATATATAGAAACTACAAACACATTTTTTACACATGATTATATGAGTTGCTTATATATAGAAACTACAAACACATTTTTCTTTGACAATAGTATTGTAGCTGATCAAAATGTCTGAAATCGTAGAATATATAATCCCCTTTGATTTCTCTGTTATCATTTTTCGAGAGCTTAGCTTTGGTCTTTATTCCTAATTGACACACCATAGCTCTTGGCATATATTGTACCAATTACATAAATCTTATCGGTCATAGGGAACACAAAATCAAAGTTCAGATTCACTTTGACTTATGGTTTATAAACCAAAAGACATAAGTTATAAATTCGTAAGTTAGAATTTCTTACTTACGATTTTTGGCTTGTTTTTGTTAATTGACGTATATATAAATGCTTATAAGTACTTTTTTATTTTATCAAAATACTTCAAAATTGCTAAAAGAACTTGAAATAAGTCGCAATCCAAACAGACTCTTAAAGTCCTATATTTATGTTAAATACTTGAAAACTCATCATAATTTTTCTTATCTTATAGGAAAGTATAAAAAAGACTGAGTTGGGTTAATATAAATCATATAAATTCCATAAAAGGACATTACAGAGAGTTAACAGAAATGACATTCTGAAAAACAATATTGCATAAGAGAAACTAAATAAAAGAGGAAATATCCAATTTTATTGTGTAGATTATATCGGTGCATTACATCCCAACATTATGTATTAGGGAGTCAATTATTACATTCTCTTCTAATAATTTGCCAATACATTTGGTGCATTATCAACACTATCACAGATCATTAGTAGATTGTGTTCAAAGAAATTATTTAAATCGATTATGTCATCATTTATGTATGTACACATCATACACATTAGCCAAAACAATTTATACAACTTATAAAATGAATATAAACTACATTTCAGAAGTATTGTCTCCATCACATAAATCTATTGTAGCTAAAACTCGATCAAAGATTTCACAGAACAATAAAGGGATGACAAATGAGAGAAGTTCAAAAAGATATGACCTTGCAAAGGAAAAGAAGAAGTTGCTATGGACATGATGGACTTAAGAAATATGAAGACAAAATGATCCTACTTTGCTCAGGAAAAAGAAGCTTCTATGCATAGAAACCTGCAATCAACAAATTATAAAAATTATGCTTTAAACCTAAACCAATTGAGGTCGTCTATATGAACACTTGATATATAGAACAGTATCATTTCAATGCTCAAATAATTATTAAGGATACTCTATCACAAAGGTTTTCTATACTTCCTATCGAAATACAAATTAGTAATGAAATAAAAGGAGTCCTGGCAAAACAACACACTTGATATAACTATAGCAAAATAAAATAAACCTTAATCCTAATTAACCATTGAAATTACCTATGAATCTTGTGCTTCATTTATATTGTGTACTTTGCAAGGTCTTCCAAAAACGAGGTGTAGGGAGGATGATGTACTCAACCTTATCCATAACTTGAGAAGGTAGAGAGATTATTTTCTTTTGACCCTCAATACAATATATAGTAATAAACTACGAACAAATTAAATCATAAGTGCAGTTGCTATATAAAAAAAATACATGCACTCAAACATAGAAGCACACAGAAGAATCATAATACAGAGAAAAAAATGAATTAACAAAGAAGCCCTTAAGTTTAAACAACTCATCCAGACCATCCCTACAATGAGCCAGTGAAATGAAATATTAAAGTAGAAGGAAATGTATAGCTACTTGCCATCTAACGACATTTGTTACTCGTCAAAAGTCATAAAACCTGCAAAAATCAAAGCAAATCATGAATATGACAAATGAGATCAATATTTTCAACAATTAAAAGAACACAACTCGACTTCGCAGTTGTATTATTCTATATACATAGAATGTAGTTAACAAATTGTTAAAAATGAGAAAGTGGAGATTTGATCGACACTTATTGTTCAAACAAATTAAAATCTTAAAATAGTCAACAAAGAGAAAATAGGAGAATTAAAAAGGAAAAAATGATATCCTAATAGATGAAATATCATGACCATGGCTACGAAAGATATGAAGTGCCACTAAGGGTGTGTTTGGTATGAAGGAAAATGTTTTTCTAGTAAATGTTTTCCTGGAAAACAAGTAGATTTTTGATTTATTTTCTCATGTTTGGTTGGTGAGGAGAAAATATTTTCCGGAAAAGATTTTTAGTGTTTGATTTTTGAATGAAAAATATTTTTGAGAAATATCTTTTATTTTTACTAGAGTAGAAAATAATTTTTGAAATCAAACTTAATTTTTTTTGGGAGGGGGGGTGGGGGGCTGGTAGGTGGTGGATGGGGGGGCAGGTAGGGGGGTCGAGGGTAAGGGTGAAAAAATGAAATTTTGAAGTTGAAAATATTTTTTAAAAATAAACTTAAATT
>JAJOOO010010635.1:0-44640 GCA_029582685.1 Solanum piurae
CCACCCCTTACCAGCCCCCCCTCCACACCACATCCAAAAAAAAAATTAACAAAATTTTAATTTTTTTTAAAAAAATATTTAAAAAAAATTACCAACCCACCCTACCAGCCCCCCATCCCCTACCACCCCACCCCATCCCCTACCACCCAACTCCCCTATCCCAAATTAAATGTAAAAAAAGGTTTCATTTTTTTTTATAGATTTTTGTTAAAAAAAATGACTTTCTTACCTTTATCACTTTTTTTTGTTTGCTTTTACCCATTTTATCCATTTAACTACCCACTTTTAAATGGATAATATGGGTATTACTCGTTTTTTACCTATTTTTAAATGAGTTGGATACCCAACCCATTTAAAATGGGTAATATGAACGGATACCCATATTATTTACCCATTTTGCCACCCCTAGAGAGGACCAAGCTTAGTCCAGTTATCAAATCATAAGTTATTTTTGCATTTTCTTTTATAACTTAGGGGTATGGAAAGAAGAAAGAGAATTACAATGCAGGAAATGGAAGAAATGAAACTCCTACCAATAAAGTGAAACAATTAACTTAACTATTGAGATTTCCAATTTCATTTTGTATTAAGAAACATTATTTTTAATTACATGTCAAATCTGGCTAAAATTTGAATATTGATCCAAAAGTGGCTAGTCAACCTAATATTCTTTTCAAGTTCTCTTCGTAACTCGTCGGCTGAACCCTGATTCACTACACCCAAAATATTCCGGTAACAAGGGCGACAGCCATGGACTGCAGAAACTGGGACGAAGACATATACAGAGATTCCATTATACTCGAGAGAGAATCTCAATGTCGAACGGTCTTCCGGACTGCATTCGCCCCGAACCCGGACCATAATTCTTATCCGGACCTCATCGTCGCCGCCATTAGCGACGGCTCCATTGCCGCTTACTCTATCTCTTCTTGCCTTGTAAGCTCAATATTACAGTCTATAAAGTAAGAAAGAACGTTAATATAGGGATTGCTGTACAAACTAATTGCTGTTATTTGATTCCTTTTTCTTATTGATAGGGATTGAACTCTGCGGGCAAGTGAGTTTCTGTTTTCTCAATGTTTTCGAAGTGTGGTGGTCAGGTTTGGTTTGAATTGATATTTTATTTGGTGACGTTGGTTTAGTTCATTGGTGCCAGTAGCTGAACCTAGTTGGCTGGTGCAAGGACATGATGGACCTGCTTATGATGTTAAATTTTATGGTAACCATGAAGATTCACTGTTATTGAGGTATCTTTTCAGAATTTGCGTCTATCTGTACTGATAAAAGCTGTAGGTAAATTTGCACAGATGGGTGATAGTACAACTTTTTTTTGTTTAGAATCAAAATTACGGGAAAATGTTACTTCAAGTATTCAAAATGCAGGTACAGAACTTTTAGCTTGACTAGAGCTCATATGCTATGTTGCTTGGACTCTTCAAAAATATCATCGGGTGCGTGTCGGATTCTCCAAAAGTAGTGTATTTTTGAAGAATCTGACACAGGTTGGGCATTGAAAGTGAAGAGTCCATGCAACTTAGCTCATATGTCAGGGCAAGTAGAGAAAATTTGTAAAACTGTTTGATACTGAGGTTTTAGAGAGCTGTAGTTAATGAGAAACTAGGTGAACTAATTTTCTTTTTAATCAAGTAAGCAAGAGAGGCAATTATCTCGTGGTACTTATCACATAAAAGTAAATAACTCCTATAAATTTCTCCGGTTAGTGTTATTTATTCTATCATACGTGCCGATTCTTTGTTAATATATGTAAATTTCATGCAGTTGTGGTGATGATGGTCGGATTCGAGGATGGAAGTGGAAAGAAATGTTGGGGTCTAAGGAATCGGCACAAGGTACCATCTTTTTTGTGTGTGCAGTAATGAATCCTTGAGTAGTTTGAGATTGAGGCGTAGGTATATTGTTGTTGAATGATGGATTCTAACATCCTATTTTTGAACATTTAAAATTGTTGAGCTCCTTTGCTTGGTTTTGCTTCCAGTTCTAGCATCCAACTCTTTTGCTGTATTGAAACTCATGCAGCTGAATGATTCTTCACCGGACAAACTTGTTATAATGTCCTCACATTTTGAAAGGAAGTTCAGGAGGGGAAAGAACAGGGGATGCAATGCATATGTTTTGTGTCTTTCATCAGCTTAACAGATTAGAAATTAAAAATGTCAATTCGGCAACTTAAAATTTTCAATCTGCCCCTCTTGTAGTAGTTTAGCTGAGGTTTTTTTTTGACGAAGTAACAACTTATATTATATCACAAAAAGGGTTGTGAAGCCAGTATTTACAGGAGTAATAGAAGGCAAAAACTACTATTCTAGGAAGATATCTACTGGCAAAAAGGAAAACTATAGAGACTCTAGCACTTGAAGTAGAGTCTCAGTGTCTTCTATGTATTCTTGTTTACACCAAAAATGAAATAGCAAAATACAACTAAACTTTATCTTTTGGATTGGGTTGCTTTTGCATTCAAAACATCTCAAATTTCTTTCCTTCTAAATAGTCCCGTATGCATCCTGGGATTATGCTCCATCTTCTTTTCTGAACTTTGGTGCTCCCTTTTCTGCTCCAGCTAGATAGCATCTCTAGTGAACTCCCTGGCTTAGTTGCGCGGACTCTTCACTTTTGATGCCGCACCCGTCTCGGATTCTCCAAAAATACACTACTTTTGGCGAATCCGACACGCACCCGTTGGCACTTTTGAAGAGTCCGAGCAACATAGCTCCCTGGTATAGTCCAGCTCAAGCCTATCATATAACCCAAAATAAATCCCAGAGTTGGGTGGTTACTCTGCAACTAAGTTGCTCGGACTTTTCACTTTTGATGCCGCACCCATGTCGACATGACATGGGTGTGGGATCCGTGTTCGATTTGGTCAACCGATTTTGGGTACTTTGACCAAAATCGATGGGGAAACTCTGGACAGTTTTAACGATTTATGTAATCAATACAAAAGCTAAGGTGAAATTGAAGAAAATGGAATACCTTTTATATAGAAATTTCTATGTCACTCCTTTTCCTTTAATCTCTGTTCAAGATTCTCCTCAAGTTCTCCACATAATATCTCATAATTTAGGTTTTATAACTCTATTTAGATATTTTAATTATTTTTAGACGAATCCCCACACCCGTATCCATACATGAATCCATATCTCCGAATCTTAAAAATTAGACCATGAAGGATCCGACCTCTAGATCCGCACCCGTATCAGACACCCGCACCCGAGTCCGAGCAACTTAGCTCTGCAGTGCTGGAACAAATGATTATTTGTCTCTGCAGTCCTTCCATATAAAAGACAGATAGAACATAGCTATAGTTGCCTTCTTTGCTGCTTATCCTGTGCCAAATAGGCCTTCTTAACAACTTGCCATACAAAACAGGGCACCTTATATGGAATCATAGTCTTCCATCTGTGCTTCCAAGGCCAAAAGTCACTAACATTGTTGCCATAGTTCAGCTAGTGGTTTGCTGTTTTGACTGAGAACTCACCTGAGTTGTGGTCTTTCCACCATAAGATGTCTCTGAGGAGGGTGGTTCCAGTAAATTGAGCAAGTGTGTTGTAGAATTCTGCAAATCCGCCAATCTCCTATAGCTGAAATTCCAGCCATGATTACTCCAGACTTCACTGATATTGACTCTTTGCTACTGATTTAGGATCTAAACCTCCGTGAAGAGAAATTTTAAGGAGCCAATTCAAGCCAGTTGTTCTTCCAAATGGATTTTTTTCCCCCATTTCTAACTTTGAATGTTGTTCTATAATTGGAAGGTTGGAATAGGTTCCTAATAGTCCTTCAGATACTGACCCCATAAATTGTGCTCAGCTCCTTTGTCTTCCATGATTCATCTTCTCCATATTTGCCTTCAATAACATACTTCCATAAACAATTATCTTCATTAGAGTATCTCCATAGACCATAGCCACTTCATGAGTAGGCTTTGGTTCTGCTGTATGAGATTTTTTTTGCCTAGGCTCCTTGTGTTTTAACAGTCTTCCATTTGATAAGGTTGTAGCCCCTCTTCTCCGTGTTACCTGGCACATGAAACTTCTTCTAAGTGCATCAATTCTCTTCTCAAATCTCAACCTTTGGGGGGATTAGAAATAATGACATCATGTATGTGGAAGGGCGTCTAAAACACTATTCATTAGAGTGAATCTGCCACCCAGAGACAAATATTGGCTTTTCCATCTGGAAAGTTTCTTCTCACACTTATCTAGAACCCCATTCCATGTCTTGAGACCTGGTTTTTGCCCCCAATGCCATTCCAAGGTAGACAGTAGGTAATGTTCCGATTTCACCTCCCAGGATCTCAGAACATTGGTGGAAGTTCTGAGGATAATTGATGGGATACATCAAGTTTTTTCTCTGAGCGACTGAGCCATTTGTTTCTTTTTAACCGCTCCATTGCTATCAGAAAGAGGAAAGGAGACAAAGGGTCTCCTTGCCTCAGTCCTCTGTGAGATTGAAAAAAACCTTAAAGTGAGCCATTAATCAAGACTAAAACTTGAATGTATTGATCCAGTTCACCCACTTAATTCCAAAACCCATTTTTCTTGAAGTTCTCAACAAGAATCTCCAATTCACATGGTCAAAAGCCTTTTTCTATGTCTAGTTTGCAAAGAATTATGCTTTTCCTTCCTAGAATCTGGAGTTTAGGCATTCATTTGCAATTAGGGCAATATCCTTAATTTGTCTTTCTTTGATGAAAACTCTTTGATGTGTGCCCACCAATTTATGCATCATCATTGTTTTGAGCCATTCTGTTAGAAGCTTGAAAACAATCTTGTAGACACTGCCAATCAAAATGATAGGTCTATAGTCTCTTCTCTCCTTGACATCATTTCTTTTAGGAATCAAAGCAATGTAGGTGGCATTAAGGCTTTTTAAAGATAATTCTTGACTGTGAAAGTTCTGAAGGCAAGCATAATGTCTACCTTGATGACCTCCCAGCAGTGTATATGAAACCCCTACTAAACCCATGTTGCTTCAGTTTATTGAAACTACCTCTTCTGATTGCAGAACTTAGAAGTAAGATACTTCTCCCCCTTTGTCCATTCTTCATGTGGTATGTTCTTGTAGGTAAAAGAGAGACAGAATAATAAAGACAAGGAGAGTAACATGAGGGTAGCTGTGAAATGGCCTGCAGAAGTTGTGTCAGACATAAGTGAAAAAACTGACGGAGTACCACATTGTTTGTGGGATGGGAACATGGACTAATCATATGGTCTTGGACAATCCTCCCCCCTTGAGCTTAGCTTTTGGGTTGAGTTGGCCCAAAGTCCATTTCTTTATCGTGATATCAGAGTCTGGCCCAAACCAATTCATTGTTCCATTCGGTGTTGCGCCTCCCATCTTATATTCTCCACGCTCCAGATCTCCTGTCCTAGGCGTGCGGGGGATGTTGAGTCCCACATGGGTGGGATTAGGGAAATTTGGTCTCCTTGTTTGGTCTTGGGCAATCCTTCACTGTTTTACCTTAGGCCTAAGTCAACCTCAAATTCTAGCTCAAGAGGAGAGGATTCCCCAAGACCATATAAGACTAAATTTCCCTTATCCCAGTGGTGTGGGACTCAACATACCTTCGCATGCCTAGGGCTGGAGTTCGGACAATACAAGACAGGGGGACAACATCAGATGAAATAATGAATTACGTTGGCCATGGATCTGATATCACGTTAAAGAAATGAACCTTAGGCCTAACTCAACACCAAAAGCTAGCTCATGTGGGGAGGATTGCCCAAGACCAAATTTCCTAAGCCCACCAATGTAGGACTCAACAAAAGCGAAGAAAAATTGGATTCTAATATTGTGGTCCTATTGCATTATAGATCTACCAGTGCAAGAAATATTGTTAGTCTTGGATGACAGAGAAGTGAGGGAATGCACTTTCTGCCACACCTAATGAACTGGCAAATTATTAGTCTTGAAATGTTCTTGCCTAATTCTACAAGATGCCCCTTTCTTGGTCCCCGCATTATATTTTGTTGTGTGCCCTCTTAGATACTAGTTTAGCAGCCACAAACCAAATTACCTTTTGAACATCAACATCCTTTTTCTGTTTGGGCAGAAAAATTCTGCAAGTCAAAGCATCAGCTGAATGCCCATAGGCTGTCTGGTTTTCACTGTGATGTTGATGCAACTTGAAGTTATTTTCTTACTGCTTTTGGCTATGAGTTGAATTCTCTGCTTACTTTTCTTTTGTTACTATTCAGGAGGCGTATCAAAGCCGGTACTTGACTTGGTAAATCCTCAAAAGAAGTAAGTTATCAAGAAACATGAAATAATTTCAGATTTCTTCAAATATCCCATATTGTAGGGCCTTCAAGGAAAGCTTGTAGTTTAGGGGTGGAGTTTTACTAACTTCTCACACAGTTTGCGTAACTGTTTTTTGATAAAGGTAACATTTGCGTATCAATCATCAGCTCAACGCTGGTATCCAAAAATTTACATCATATCCTCCCTCCACACTTGTGTGTCTGCGTAAACAAAAGATAAAGAAAAGAAAAGAAGAAAAAAGAAAACTATCCCTAGATCCTCCTTCATCTTTATAAGGACCCTAGAATGTCTACAATAGCCACAAGATCATCTATATACTCTGAACTACACCAATAGCAAAAAGTGATAATGCAGTTCATTTTAATCTTGTGCAGAGGGCTGCTCTTGTTATCAAAACTCCTAGAATTCCTTTCTTTCCATATTGTCCACCAAATAATTGCTGGGACAATTTTCCATCTACTCTTGTCTGTGCTGCCACTGCCCTCCATATTCCAGCTTTCTAGAGCCTGTCCTGTTCTCTCTGGAACAGTCCAACTTATACCTCTGAAGCTAGTAAACAAAGTCCACAGCTGACCAACCACTTTACAATGTAAGAACAGATGGTTAATTGTCTCTGCAACCTGCTCACAAAAACAACATCTTGGGCACATCTGTATTCCCCTCTTCATAAGATTCTCTTGTGTAAGTAGAGCCTCTTTCACCACCAACCAAGTAAAAACTACCACTTTATATGGTATTTTAACCTTCCATATAAGCTTCCAAGGCAGAAAGTTAACTTGGGATCCCATCTGATTCATATTTCTATATACAGAACTAACAGTTATGTGTTGATATTGCTTCCTTAGCAATTGATGTGCAACAAAAGATGTCCTGTTCAGGATTTAATCATTTTGTCTATTCAGTTTCCTGTTTACTGATGGTAATTGAAATTTTCCTCTCATATATAATGTTAAGAAGATTCCTGGACATTATTGTTAGTAGCTTTTATTGTTTACCTGTAATCAGGGGGTTTGGGTGTTGGGGAGAGGGGGGACTCTGAACAAATATATTATGCTATTAAAGTTTTTGATTGCTTTTAATTTTAAAAACTTTTTGGATTGGTGTGTTGATGAAATGTTGCTTTGACCTTTGCCTTCTATATCTGAAAATTAGTGATTACTGCTTATGATGGTTCTATTATTTCATCCTCCTCTACTTTACACTATTATTGCCCTATTTATGTCCAACCATGTTCTCATATCTCAGAGGTCCGTGGGGGGCGCTTTCGCCAATTCCCGAAAATAATTGCATGGCTGTTAATACTCAGGTATGTTATCCTCTCTATCTTTTTCTAAACCAGCCGAGTGGCTTCTTGATTGATGCTATAGGGTGAGAGGATAGAACTATAGGTAATTCTGATTTCTGGTTTTGCGTTAGCTGCTAGGAGGTAGATGTGAATTGTGACTTAGTTATCTTCTAATGTTAGATGCTTCTTAAATCTGAGAGTCAAAACCAGCTGTATCACTCCAGATGCTCTTCGTTGTGAAGGAATGTCTTGGGTTCTTCACTAGATTATGATGTTCGGAAACCTATCTGCTCTGCAGCAGTGAGGCAATAGTTTGTTTCATTTCATTTTTTACGAAGAAGAGAGCAGACCATGGTAGTGGGGGAAGCTATCATGTTTTCAAATCATGCAATTTACTTAAGTGCTAAATTTGGATGAACTACAAAAGAACTTCATAGTAGTGGACAATTTGTACTATAATCTTATTCATCTGTTTCTTTGATGCTCTGTGTGTGTTTGGGGGGTGGGGAAGTGGGGTTTACAATCTTCTTAAGTACATTATCAGCCTATTCCATTTGGAGTTGAGAATTGTGCATTTGATATTACAATACCAAATTTGGAGAAGGCTTCTGCAACAACCCTATGAGGTGGTAGGGAGAGAAGAATAAAGTAGTCACTTGGGCATTCATGCTGAGTGGACTTTGGGGTCTGGATGCCATACTTGGAGCTGTTAGTTCAAAGCATGTAACGTAGCTAACTTTGTTTATATTTATGCGTTTAGCATTAATATCTCATGGATTCTTCTCTTGCTTCTCTCAAGTTCAGTTTCCTACCTACCTCCACGTTGTCCTGTCTACATATTTTTATTTCATTTTTTGTGTTCTATTGTAGACCGGATCCATATTTGCTGCTTCTGGTGATTCTTGTGCATATTGCTGGGATGTGGTATGTATTTGTGCATTGTGCATGGTTGATTATGATATTATAGCAATTCTTAATCACTTCTTTCTTTCCGTTTCCATTAGTCCCTACGTAATTCATTGCTTCTTCTTAAAAGGATTTTCTCTTTCCGAACAAAAGAAAAAAGAGATCTTCTAACTAAGACTTTTGTGAAGATAATGTGATTTAAACTATGGTGCTCAGGAGAAGAATGAAATAAAGATGGTTCTTAAAGGACATTCAGACTACTTGCATTGCATTGTTGCGCGAAATTCTCACAATCAGGTAAAAATTTCTGTTTGTCTCTCATGCATACACACTCTTTCTGTGTGGCTAGTCTTACCCACTTCCATTTTATGCACTTATTTAGTACAACAGCACCCTTTTGTTTTTTAAATATAATATTTCTTGAAACTTCAATTGTACCTTGAATTTGGCCCAATTTTGCTTCTCTCTCGCTCTCCCTCTTTCCCTCTCTCCCTCACTCCCTCGGAAATTTTCAGGTTATAACTGGTTCAGAGGATGGGACAGCACGGATATGGGGTATATCTTTCATATTCCTTCTAAAATAATAATAGGAGCAGTAGTTATAAAATAAATAAATTGGAACACAAGGCCAGCCCTGATGAATCTGCCAATTTTGCCTTCTATTGATTGCTTTGGGCTCTCCCTTACTTGGGAGTAACACCTGATTTTCTCAATTTTGATCTATCTTTGTGTTTTGATTATTGATTTCCATTTTATGAAATTGTCTTAGATTGCAGAAGTGGTAAATGTATTCAAATAATTGATCCCCAGAAGGATAAGAAGTTGAAGGAGTTGTATCCATATGTCAGTTGCATAGCTCTTGATGCAAGCGAGAGTTGGCTGGTAAGAGTTCAGATGACATTACCAAACTAACTTTCTTGTCAGTTTGCTACTGTACTAACTATTATAATTGTTGTTTGCTTAGAGCTGTCATACTGAATTACTTTTGTTGCAAAGTTCAGTGGGAGTTTGGCCATGTAAACAAAATATTTTTCACTTTATTTGGAGTCCCAAAATACCCCCTAGACTGGCACGTGCTAACACCACCTATCGGGCGAACCAATTATCCATTCACTTACCCAATCATATAAGCACTGAGAGCAATTACGTGCAAGTCTAAACACATAATAATCAATTAATGGAGAATAATAATCCAACAAAATCCATAATCAATCTAATAATTCAACCAGTGTTTTTGACGGTGAAAGGCAACAAAAGGCGACAAGGGTCTACCTCATCACAGAGCGAGGCGAGCGGTGAGGCGCTCGACTTTTTGAAGTGTGGCGCCAATTAATACCAAAAAATTAAAATATTTAATTGCATATATAAATAATAAAAATCTCTATAGCAATAACATATTAGCAAATATTTCAATTCAAAAACTGAAAATAGAAAGTAGATATTGAAAGTCTAGAACTTGAATGAGAAAAAAAACAGATTAAAAGTCAAAACAGTGAGAAAAAAAGAGAGGTAGAAGTAACTCTGAATTCCGAAGAAGGAAAAAGAAACAGAGGAAAGAGGAAGAAGGAATCTGAAGAAGAAAAGAAGAACTATGTATTGGTTGGACTTAAGAGTCGCCAGAAAAGTATGGTTGGTCGCCGGAGAAGTCTAGTCGACTGGTTGGAGTCGCAGTCAGAGTTCAAGAGCGCAACTATGCAAATTTGGAAAGAAAGCCCTAAAGTTACCTTCTAACTTTTAGAACCCTAAATTGATTGCCTTTTTAAGAAAATACAAAAGGCGACACCTTTCTCGCCTTTGTCGCCTTTTGAAGATCGTCTCGCCACAAAGCTAATAGGCAATGAAGGGTCTCCTCACCTCGCCTCTCGCCATTGGCGACAAGGCGATCACCTTTCACAACATTGAATTCAACGATCACTCGAATACTAATTCTCTAGCCCTAATCAAACAATAAGACTATGGAACATCTAATGGAATGACATGAGTTTAACTGTCGGACATGCAAACCCAAGGAAATAAATAAATGACAGTAAATAAGGTAAGTTGAAACAATGACCTCCACGAACAATGAGGTGGCTCACCTCAACAATATAATCCACTCAACAAACTCTTCAGCCACTAGCCTCATCCACAACAATAGTATTTGCATGGACATGCAGGTAAGGAGTGAGTTAATCATAATATAACCTAGAAAGATCTTTGACTCGCCACTTTAAATACCCCTGGAATAATTGTTAGAAATACAAACACACCACACGAGCACAAAAATATTATGCGCTTGAATCATATCGTAATAGAATATCCAACAAGTTCCAAACAATTGTTTATCAATAAACTATATTTCTCGAAACAATTCACACTAAAGACTTGTCATAAATTATAGTTAAAGGCGGTTAAAGCAATCAATCAACACCACGAGTCCTTGACAACATACACAATGCTCGGGGAAGCATACACAATGCCCCAATAAAATCAAGAAGCATACACAATGCCCCAACCTCATGGCACAGCCGCATCACATCACGAAACAATTTATAAAGAGAGTTTTAGTGTACTTGAAAATAAAGTATATGCGGCTGGCCTCAAAGACCGCTGATTCTTCCAAGCACACGCTCGTCCCAACATATAGACCGGGCAGACAACGTTTTTGAAACGGATTTGAAAAGCAAGCACCCAAAGTGTAAAGTCTCACTTACCTTGGTAATGACAAATTCCCCAATGTTGCAACACATAAAACACCAACCAAACAACCTTCAAAGGCCTCAACTATGCAAAAACATTGATTAACTATATCAATTATGCTAGTCGAGGTCAAGTCTCAATGTCCCTAGCTTGCAAGCTTAAAGCTAAACTTAATATCTCACATCTTAAACCATGAATTAAAGGGGGGAAATTATCAAAGTTCAACCTAATTATTCAATTATAATTTATATAAATTAGTACCCATACTCCAAGAACATTAAGGGGTCGTTTGGTAGGATGCATTAGAAAAAATAATTCATTCATTAGCTTTGGCCTTTGTGTATTACTAATACCTTATTTAATATTATGCTACGTATAACTAATACATGGGAAACCATGGTATTAGCAATGCAAAGGGGTTAGATGCATGAGTAAAGACACAATTGCTCCTCAAAATCTTTTCCACATTTTTCCCACTATATTTGAGGAGGTTTTTTTGTAAACAAATTTTTTTTTTTTAGAAACATGCAATGCATGTTATTTTTAATACACCAAACAAAACATTGCATAAGAAATAATCTCATCATAGCTAATGCAAGTATAACTAATACATCCTATATAACACTATTTTTATACACCCTACCAAACAACCCCTACGTAAATACAATATCTTTATAGCTAAAAGAATAGCATTCTAACAGTGGCTAAAAGAAACAGTTGAAAGTCGAAACCCCAACTAGATTTCTGGTGCAATTTTTCTACCCAGGCTCTCATTTGAGAATCCAAATTCCGTATCCACTATATAAACTTAACAATATATAATTGCAGAATCAATCTCAATTAGCCACATTATCAAGCATTTTACTTCACTGCAACTCCACTGAAAAAGGTTGGGACTAGGTATTAAATTTTCACACAGTGAATAGTTATAAAAATGCCTTCCATTGTTCCATTGTCTTCTCATTATTTTTACTAATCGTTTCTAGTTTCTACATGTTTGGTTCATTGTTGAGCCATAATTTATTACACTTATTAGACAAGAGCATCAAGCAACATATATATAATTAATGCTAACGAGAGCATCACGACAACAATAAATTTTAATACCTGGCTATGCAATCTCTACTGCACCAGCTTCCTGTTCTGCCCGTGAACTCCTTAAAACTCTTCTATGAGGTTGCTTCTTCCTGTTTAAAAAAATTAAGAGATCAGTTACCCTACTTTTTACTTCCTCAGTCAAAATGTGGCAGCAACGAGAATAAGAGAGTTGAAAACTTAGCCACTTATTTAGTCACTATCTTATATATAGTAAAATTCTTTCCACTAGTTTACTATTTGACCCAATAGCTATGAATAAAATTAATTCTCCAGATCATATAAATAAACCGGGTTATTACAGACATACTATAGTCTGTATAGTTTAATAATCTTGTCACTGATGACTGGTTTTACTGAAGATGACAGTAAGATATGAATCTCCTAATTTTGGAGACTTTAGACTTTGTTCATTCATGATTTTCTTTGTATTGATTCTCTTTGTTATGCCTGATGAAACAGTTTAAGGTAGCAGTCTTCAAATTCGGTGTGTGACTTTGTCCCTCTACCCACTTCTTTTAAAAGATACCCCCCCCCCCTCCAAAAAAGCTTTACATACTAAAGTTTCTCTTTCCTTATAAAGTTGAAAAATAAGTAGGTATACATCTTTACTAGGCAAAGGAAAACATAGAGGGGTGGGGTGGGGATGTGTGAACTACTTGCTGTCTTTACATAGAGCATAACCTGTGTTTGGCCTTGTGAAACTAAGTTCATGTTGAGATAACATGGTAGAGCCTTGAGCCAGGTACTGTGTTGCTTGATTCATAATTGACATCTGAGGTATTTGCAACTGTAAGCCTTCAATAGCGGTACTTCCATAAATGTGTGAAGTACTTGTTATTCTCATTTGCCGGAAAAACTAGGTATTTTTGTTTCCAGTTAGTACGATCAGAGGACAATGAGGGGTTTCCCTATTTCAGTGTTGAAGTTTTAAGGACTTTGCATTGTTGGAATCCACAAAAAAATTGTTTTCTCTAGATGAATGCATGAAATTTGTTAATGAAATGCTTAGCGATTAACAGTTGGATTGAGTTTCATTTGAAACTCTAGCATTGCCAAGTGAAGTTTTTTCTCTGCATATAATCTCTAGCATTTAAGTGATCTTGTTCTTAGAAAAAGATTGTGTCTCCCAAAATAAAGCAATTTCTTCATCTTAATCAATAGTTATATGTTCTGAGTTCTTGTTGATGCATGTTTTGCATCTGACCATGCAATCTGTGTTTCAAGTCATCTCCTGGTTTGTTTCAAGTTGCGTTTCTTTTTTTCATTTTCTTTTGCCTGGTTTATTGTTGCTTCACACCTTTGAGGTTTAAATCAGAGAAATGAATATGCTCATCAACTTTTCATGCGTAAAAGTAACTTTCCTGCATCAAGTATATTGATTATGGCCACTCTGTTTGACTTCACAGGCTTGTGGAAGTGGCCGGTCTTTATCTGTATGGAATCTTCCAGCTTGTGAATGTGTTTCAGGTATCACGACAAGTGCTGCTACCCAGGATGTCTCATTTGATGATAATCAAGTGAGTTCTTTGACTTACATCAAATTCCAAGTAGTTTTGATGTTTCCTGTGTCTGTTCAAAGAGAATTACAATTATCCTTTCTTTAAATCCCCCTTTTCCCGATGGGTCCCACTGATATACTTTGTGTTGGTTGGCTGCAAGCAGTACTATAGGTCTTGTTAGATCAAATACACATATGCGTGATCATCTCATTTAAAAGCTTAAGTGGTTATAGAGAACATACTTTTATTTACTTAATTTGTATCTCCAACAGGAGCGGATCTAGGAGGAGGTGAGGGTGTTCACCTGACCCCTACTCCGCAAAAAATTATATTGTGTATATATAATGTATTTTAAAAATTGTGTATTTATATAGATTTTGAATCCCCTAAACACAAAAGTAGAGGTTGACTCAGTGGTTTAGGGGTTCAAAATTCACCTTGAGGTTCCAAGTTCAAATCGTCGGCACTACACTTTTATTTTTTGAACCCCCTTAGTGAAAATCTTGTCACTGATCTCCAAGACGTCTACCTAAGGCCTCATTTGTTTGCACTTAATGGAGGTCTGAATCTTAATCATTCAGATTCAGCCCATGAAGTGCGTTTGGTTTTTAGGTCTGAGTCTGAATCTGAATCATTCAGATTTAGCCCATTAAGTCCATTTGTTTCTTTTTTTAAAAAACCTCTTAATGAATCTGAAAAGATCTGAACGAATCAGATCTGTAGGAGAGTCTTAACTACATTCAGACTTATTTAATACGCTATAAAATATTTGCATCTCGCCTCTCTCGCTCTTTGCACACTTTTCTCATTGCTACAAACTTTCTTCCTCTCTTTTCTCAATCAAACACCAATTTTTTTTCTCTTGAACTGTGTAAGTTTTCATAATCTTTACAAGTATTTTTTTTTAGGGAAAAAGGACAAATATACCCCGAATTATCATAAATGGTATGTAGATACCCTCCGTCATACTTTTGGGACATTGGTGCCCCTGCCGTCCAAAAACTAGAGCATATATGCCCTTCACTCTAACGGAAGACTAATTAGGGACACGTGGCACAATCTTATCCGTCGGTCTGATAATTAATAAATGTCGGGTCGGTGGATAAGATTATGACATGTGTATGTCCTTTTGTATAAAGGATATATATGCTCTAGTTTTTGGACGGCAGTGACACCAATGTCCCAAAAGTATGACGGAGGGTATCTGCATACCATTTACTATAGTTCGGGGGTATATTTGTCCTTTTCCCTTTTTTTTATATTAATAATTTTTTTGGAGTGTATTGATATTTATCAAGAACTCTTGTTGCAATAATATATTTGGTTTATTGACCTTTATCAAGATTTTTGAGTGAAAAAAATACTTGCCATGATTAAAAACAATAACTATATATACATATTTGAGGTCTCTTATTAGAATCTGATCTTAGGCCATTAATTTTATTGAGACTCTTTGATCATCAAACCCTCATACTTGAGGTGTTTGATTAAAATTTTGTTTTAGGCCCACTAATTTTATTGAGACTTTGCATGATCAAACCCTCTCACATGAAAAAATGTTGGATGAAACAAATTGACCTGGTTAGACAGTTGCAGATTGAGTAATATCCATAAGAACTTGCACTTCAACTAATGCAAAGAAGATAAAATACTTGAGAGTTTTATATTCTCGTTATTTGACACATTTTATAATGTTTGAACATCAAAATTTGATCCTACTATTTTGTACTTAATTGTTAAATTGTGATAAAATGGTCTAAAGCCTCCCCAATCTATACCCGAAATCCAAACTACACACTCCAACTTCACGGGTATCCTATCACCCCCTGAACATTTTATTTCTCTATTTAGTGCACACCTGAGTGCTGATCAGTACACATAAACCAAATATATTGACTAACGTGATTTGCACGCACGGGACCCACTTCAACCTTTCCTTTTCCCTCTTAAAGATCGAACGACCTCACTCCTTACCCCCAATTCTTTCTTTTCGCTTTTCTCCTTTTCATCTCCCCCAATTCTTGGTCGAATTTAATTTCGACCAAAAAGTTTACAAATTCAACAAAATTTCATGTTTGCATCTCACTACAACGTTGAGCATTGGGTCTGATTCATCGATATAAAGCTATTTCAAGTTTTCATTTGTCATTTTTAACGAATTTAGAGAAGATTCAATATTCAAATTAGAGAACTTAAATAAGAAATTAGAGCAGATTACAAACCCTAATTTCAAGATTTAAAGTAGAAATGAACATAAACAACTAAAAATTAGCCATTTTTGAAAGAAAAATGTCAAAACATTGTAGAAGGAACAAGGATTAATGGTGAGGAAGAAGGAACAAAGGTTTATTTAATTTGGGGAAGATGACCATTGCCTCTAATGCGCCTAGAGGAGGTGCTCTCACCTCCTATGACAGGTCAGCACTCAGGTGTACACTAAATAGAGAAATAAAATGTTCAGGGGGTAATAGGACACCCGTGAAGTTCAAGTGTGTAGTTGAAATTTCGGGTATAGGTTGGAGGGGCTTTAGACCATTTTCTCTTAAATTGTTGAATCGGAACAAAATTTGATTAGTTGAATAATTCTTTTTATGAAAAGATATTTATATTAAATTATTAAAAATATTTATGTTATAATAATTTTTATTTGTATATCATGTAATTTAATTTTTTTAATCAGATAAATATTCAAAATATTATTAAATTTCATAGGCACATTTAGATATTGAAAACAAACATTCTTAACTATTTAGTATTCAGATCTAGAAACCACATCTTAATAATTAGATGTATATTCAGAACTAGACATCTAGATCTTAATGCACATCTTAATTTTCAAATGCTATTCAGATTCAGACGTCTTAATCTTAATGGAAACAAATGAGGCCCAAGTGTGCATTTGATTCTTTTTCATGAGTCAAAAACGTGGATGTTTTTTAATAATTGGCGACTATGAAACTCGAACCCTGGAACTATGCTATGATATCATGATAAGAAAATGAACCTTGAATCTAACTCTTAACTCACACCTGAAAGCTAGCTCATGTGGTGGGGATTGCCCATGATCATAGATGGAGATCAAATTCCCATCCCACAACTGATGTTGGACAAACTCAACACCCTTGCACACCCAGGGCTGCCGTTGGAGCGTGAACAATATAATATTAAAGCCAAACATCGGGTAAATCACAAATTGGGATGGGCCTCATGAGCTAAAAGTTTATTTCCAATAGATGAATAATAACTCTGATACCATGTTGAAGTTGTGTGACCATCTCATCTAAAAGTTTGAGTTGTTAGAAAGATCATATTTTTATTTACTTAATTTATATCTCCAACAAAGCTATTCATTATTTGATCTCACCTATCTTCTTGTATAACATTTAAGAGTACATAGTTGTAGCTAAATAGATTTCATTCTTAGTATTTGAACAAATCTAGTAATCACTGAGGCTAATTAAAATTGTGGGACAAAATGCTCTATTGCCACCAAAAGAGATGTCAACTCTGAGTGGTGTGAGGAAATGGGCATGTAATTCACGGAAGTCAACTTTTGGAGTTAATGTCTTCAGCATGAATGACTCTCAGTATCTCTTTGAATTCCTCTAGAGGAAAGCCGCAAAACATGGCATAACAAGAGAATGGACTTGGCAAAAGAAAAAGCTTAATCTCCAATGGTGGAATCCTACCTTCGGATGTTGGCCAGAGGAGATCAATAGGGATTGGGTTTGGGTCAGATTGGTGGGTTTACCATTGAATCTCTGGTTACAGAAGATATTTGAAGAGACAGGTAACCGTTGTGGTGGATTCATTGAAATAGAGGAGGAGACAACTTTGAGAAATCATCTTAGGCTCGAATCAAAATGAGGGGGGGGGGGGGGAAGGTGGAAAGGAGATTCCTAAAGAGGTTAAAGTGGAAACTGAAGCTCTCATCTATACAATTCCGGTGTGGGTGGAAGCTCCGGTCAGTGTGAAATCAGAAGGAAGAAGAAGTGGAAAGGAGAGTCCTAAAGAGGTTGAAGTGGAAACTGAAGCTCTCATCTATACAATTCCGGTGTGGGTGGAAGCTCCGGTCAGTGTGAAATCAGAAGGAAGAAGAAGTGGGGAGCCTTTGAATTATCCACTAGAATTCTGGTGTGGGTGGAAGCTCAGGTCAGTGTGAAATCAGAAGGAAGAAGAAGTGGGGAGCCTTTGAATTATCCACTAGATAATAGTACAATGCCAATTTTTTTTTGATAGGGACATGAGGGCTGACACCTGGGTGAAGTTGACCGGGCACATGGACACATCAATCGATGGGGGAAGGTTAGGTCAAAGGCACATGGGGTGCCAAGTAATAGAGGGGCCTTTTAAAGCTAATCTTGGACCTTGTACTCAGCCGCAGAACTTGGGCTCAATTTTAAGCCCAACAAAAGCAGACCCAATAATTCAGACATTTCCCAATTTCTCTGAGAATGAAGCCCAAACTATAGACCTAGTCACAATTGAAATCCAAGCAACCACATTAGAGAAAGAACAATATCGCACATTCAGTCATCTACAATAACTCAAGTCATGAAGAACACAGTGATGTACGAGCATGAGGAAGAACACACAGATTCAGGAAGATCATTTCAACAATTGTATGACTAATACAACGGTGCCAGGGAATAAATCAGTTGAAATCGTGCATTTAAAGGAAGGCTTATCACTGGGAAAAGCTGGGCAAGTAGACAAAGAGGAATCTAAGGCCTTGCAACTGAAGGAATCAGATGAAGCAGCAATTGCATCGAGGAAGATGTAATTCCTTTGAAAATCCAGTTACCAGTTGAGGAGGCTGTTCAAGACACCAACACTTCAGAATGGATTCAACAACACATCATCAAACTAAGCACAAAATTGGGTGTAGATCTGAAAGGGTGCGATGAGAAGGCCAAAGAATCATTTATGAAGATAGACAACAACAATCAGATGAACAAGGGGGAGCAAGCCATTGTAAAAAAGAAGGGGTGAATGAACTGAAAGGGTTAGAACTTGATGCCAAATTCTGTAGTTATGGCTCAAGAAGTAGGGGGATACTTGGCAATAAAAGATCAATGAAGTTGGAAAGAGTTCCTTGGAATGTGAATGTTAGGGGGCTATATTGTGGCAGAAAGAGAAGGCTAATCAGAAACCGTCTACATACATGGCAAGCTGATGCAGTGTGTCTCTAGGAAACAAAGCTAATGGAGGATATCACAAAGATATTGAAGGAAGTTTGGGGGAACAATTGAGTTAGCCATGCCCAATTGGAAGCTAGTGGGACTAGGGGCGACATTGTTATAATGTGGAACAAAGGGTGGGAAATTCATTATAATGTGAACTACAGTAAAACCTCACTAAATTAATACTCGGTAAATTAATAATCTCTCTAAGATAATATTTTCCTCTGGTCCCGATTTGGGCCAATAGAAAAACTCACTTATTTCGATAAGATAATATATTTTCAGAAGACCCATATATAAATATATGGGCCCATTAATATCATAAATTATTAATAATTCTTTAAAAGTACAAATATATCTAAAACAATTTAGTGAAATGTGATTTTATTGTGTTTTATTTTTGGTTAAATTTACAGGCACTTTTTTCGAGGTTGTCAATTTTAGTCCTCTTTTGAATTTTTCACTCTCCAGGGGAGAAATTCTCCAGCTGCTCTAGTCGGAGTTTTCAATAGATATGGGGAAGATAGGATTTTTTATAATGCAGGGTTTAAATCCCATGACATTATTAGGGGATATTTAGATTCAGAAGTATGGTTTGACTGGATTGAGCGCAACATATATTTAATGAGACAAGTTACTATTAGCATTAATGTCATGAAGTGGTTGGTGCTCGTCTTCAATGCAGCTACAAAAGAAAAGAGGAAGAGAATAAAGAGATAGAAAATGAAGGACCACGTTTTAGAGTTCTTTTGTACTCTAAAATATAATGAAACTGGTAGATACATAAGCTTCACAATTATTCAAGGGGAAGTAAATCTATCATTATTACACCAGAGAGTCCTCTTAAAGAGGGTTGGTCAAATATTGCCCAAAAATTTACTAATTTTATCAATGATACAAACCGAGTGAAGAACCCTATTCATAGCAGAAATAGACAAATGGAAACGCATACAAGGAGGCTTTCGGAAACAACAGATGGATGACAGAGGAGACAAAAATAGCACACAGAACAGCGAGGAACAACAAAATATCTGTAATTGGGGGTTCAACAAGGACATAATCAAATTTGTTGAGTTGATGCCTAGTTGGAAAATTTTATCTAGTTGAAGTTCATCTCTAACTTTTCTTATTCCATCCAAAAGTTCCAATGTTATCTTTTCGAACTATACCATAAAATTGTGAAGAGTTCTAGATACGAGAAGTGTTTCCTTACGCGTAATTGGTTCCAAATGTATTGTATCATCTACAACTTCATCATCAACATTATTTTTTTATCGTATCCACAATTTCTTCTATGCTCTGGACCTGTGAATATGTATCATTTTCACCTGGATAATCCAATAGGTTATTGGTGTTCCATTTTATAGCGGTAACCGAGATCATTAATTATGACCTCAAGTTCATGAATGACGTTTTCACAAGCGGGTTCATTCAAATTCTTTGAGATTTCATCCTCCGAACAAGTTTTGTAGTGTCGACAACAATATGTTGTTGTCTCTTGTTGAACACATGTCATCCAAGCCGGAATTGCAAAATTGATAGCAGCCAAAACATTAATCTTTCATGGATCAGTTTCATGTCCCTCTTCATAGCCTTCTAATATCCTATGGTAATATCGGTTATGATGGTCTCGGAGGTCCCGAGAGTACATGCCATTACATCTTGAAAAACTCTTATTATCCCAGCATCACAAGGTTGAGTCTCAAAACACTCTATAAATTAATAATTATCAATTTATCGATCAAATAATACCTCTACAAAACAATAATATTTTATGGTCCCGACTATATTAATTTAGTGAGGTTTTACTGTACTTTACTAGGGTTCTAGTTAAAGAAGTGGTATTGACACATGTGAATTTGAATCAGAGAGGAATTCATCTATGCTCTTGAGGGGTTTTATGTGGGGAACAGGAGGGGAGACAATCAACCATCTTTTTATACATTTTATGTGGACAAATCAGTTGCGGAAGATACTCATTTATCTAAGGAGGACTAAACGGGCGAGGCCAGGGAAGATAAAAGGATTGCTAAACTGCTGGAACATGGATGACAATTCTTCCAAAAAGGAAGGAAGATGGAAGATTGTCCCTGCATGCATTTCATGGACAGTGTGGAAAGTAAGGAATAGGAGATGTTTAGAAGACAAGCAGAGTAACTTGCAAGAGTTTAATATGAAATGCTTAGCTCTATTTTATTTTTGGTGTAAACAGAAATTAATAGCTCAACAAATTATATTTTTGACGTTTTAGACTATTCATAGGAATGACATATAGATGTTCAAGCAGTAAGTTGTACTTTTAAAGGGGCACTATATACTTTGATGTAGTATATCTGTGGACATATAGATTAACTGTTACCATTTAAAAAAATAAATAGATTTCATTCTTACAAGAAGTGGCACCTCCATAAGTAAAGACTGCAATGTTTATAACGGGAAACCATGACCACCAACTAGTTTTGGTTGTAAAGCGAAAGACCGAAGAACAGAGAAAAGTTGCATGGAATTGATAATTCAATGGTGCGCACAAAATTATACAAACCAAATTACATTTAAGAACATACTACAGAAGGAGGGAGCGGGAGCATGAACTTAAAAGCATACACAAATATTTATGGGCATGTTTGCCATGAAGAAAAATGTTTCCTGTGAAAAATATTTTTGTGGAAAATAAGTGGTTTTCTTACTTATTTTTTAGTGTTTGGTAAGTAAGCAAAAAATATTGTCCACAAAGAAAGGGCAATCAATTGTTTAAGTTGTCAATAATTTCTTTAAATTAGTAATTTGACTGCGAAAAGGCCTACTAAGGTCCACTCGAGGTTATCTTCTTCCTGATTCAATCAATAGCAGCTCCTTATTTTCTTGCTAACAGGTCAAGGGAATTCGATGCATCTGATTCAATCCAAGAGAATTTATATGTAATCTAGGAAAATATTATGGGGTGGGATGGGGTAGTTGGGGTTAGGGGGTAGGGTGATCAAGGGGTGCGGGTTAGGGGTATTAGGGTGTGGACTATGGAGAGGAGAGTATGAACTTGGAATGCCACGTATGGAGCTTGTTTCCCTTACTCCCATTGGAGAAGTCATTTTCCTTATTTTTAAAAAACTTATATTCCTAAAAAAATAATTTTCAGACATTTTGACCAACAAGACTTTGACGCTACTTTTGTCTCAAAGGAAAATTAATGAAGTTATGGAATACAATGGACAAAAAATTGAGCAGAATGTATACATATGATTCATATAATTGATCCCAACTAGTTTAGAACTGAAGTGTACTACTTGTTGAAGGAGGGTAAAGGTGCAACTCGTCCCTCACCTTTGCATGGCCAGCTACCAACCAAAAGGTAAAGGGAAAAGAAAATAGACTTATCAAGAAAATACAAATTAAATTCTTTTAGGAAAGGGGGTGGGTGTAGGTGTGGGGGTGGGTGGGGTAGAAGATAATAACAACAATTCTTCGGTGCACTAGAATTGTATGAAAGAGAGTTGCATTAAAGTGGTAATATATGTATATATCAGAAAACACTCTAGATAAGTAAAGCTATTGGTGACAGCTAAGAGCTTTGAGTATTTTGAAGTGGATGACTATCTCATCGAAAAACTTAAATTGTTAGAGAGCATATGTTTATCTACTTAATAATATTATATCTCAGTGCTGCCCATTACAAGTGGGCTTGATTTTGTTTTATGACCCCAAAGCATGTGAATTTTTATTTTTTTGATAGTGGGTGGCAGTGAGACTCAAACTCTTAAACTCGTGTTTGCTCTGATACTATGTTGAAATGTGTGATCAATCTCATCTAAAAACTGAAACTGAGTACACTCTATTTACTTAATTATATTCTATCTCAACAAGAAGCTCTAGTCTTCCAAATATTTTAACTCTTTGAACTATTTTCACTTGTGTTGTTTGTCATGCCAGAAATATGGTATAATTTTCTTTGCTTAATGTATCCCTTTTGCATATATGCTGCCCTCTCTTTTTGTGCCTGTGGACTTAACAAGGTCAATATAGTTGATTGCAGTCTTCAATACACCATTCTAGTGGGAGTAACCAATTCCATCAAATGCTTTTAGGATATTTCCAGTTCCTTTTTTCCTAAGGAGCTTTAATTTTCCCATCAGGTTTTAGCAGTTGGAGCAGAGCCACAACTTAGTCGCTTTAACCTGAATGGAGATATTATTTCACAGATACCATGTGCTCTTCAGTCGATGTTTTCCATTTCTGCACATCCTTCAGGGGTAAGAGACTACTTTTATTTAGTTTGCTGATACCCAACAGTTTATATTTAGTGTGATCTGCTTTTTTTAGGTAGATTTGTAATTCTACTTTATTTTTTGTATAAAAAACCAGAAATGCTATATACACCAAAACTGAAGTTGAATCGCCATTGTGGCAGGAAGGATATTACAATGTTTAATTATCGTTATTGGTTATCATAACTCAAACATAGTTCCACCTGTACATAACTTTCAGGTCACAGCAGTAGCTGGTTACGGAGGAATAGTGGATATTGTATCACAATTTGGTAGTCATTTGTGCACGTTCCAGTGCAGAGGAGTTCAGAAGGGACTGCCAATGCAGCTTATTTAAGGAAAACCAACTTTTTTTCTCTGAAAAACTTGGTCACCATTTACTTGCAGCAGGCTATATGAGTTTCACTTCAAAAAAATGAAATTAGCCCTGTATCATCAGCTTGGGGAGGAAATACAACTAACAAATATTAGAGTTATTTTTAGTGAAGTGAGGTGTACATAATAGCTGATGAAAGTATCACTGTGTAGTAACTATTGCCAGCAAAAATGAAACAATACTTTCTTAAGTCTAAAATAAGTGTTGTTTAAGGTTTTTAGGACACCCATTAAGATAAGAAAAATCATATATCTCATAAACTATCATTTATATCTCAGTTTCCTAAAGCAACACTTTGGACCAAATTGGTGAAAAATTAGATGACCATTTATTTCTTCATATATTACTGTAAGAACATAGAACTAACATTAGAAGAGACTATTCATCGAATTGGTGAATCTATACTTATGAGCTCATCAAGATTATCATATTGGTAGATAAATTTCTGGAATTTGGATATTGTAGGGAGAGAAGAAATGAGCACTTCGAGTTTTGATAATAGAGAAATTTTTGGTAGGGAGTGTTTCCTCTTTTAACAGTTTTTACATAGTGCAAATTTTGATTAGTCGAGTCAGTGAGTTATAAATTCAGATGATTAAATAAAAAAGAAAGAGCTTGCACCCCTTTGCGGTGTAGAAACACCAGATTAAGGATGTGCTTAGACAGAAACATTGTTTAGGCATGATCACACTTGTATACAAAAAATGTCAGACAATTCCCCATTTTTTTTTTTCTTTCAAATAAGGTATTTAATTTTTTAAAATAAACTTAACACACTTAAAAATTAAGTGAAATAATAATTTTGTGTTTATAAATAATTTGTCTCTTGGGTTGTTGAATGGTGTAATAGTCTATTATGAATTTATAACTAGGGGTGGTACGTATATTTGTTTTGGTTCAAAATTTTCATTTATCAAGTTAAACCAACTATTTAAAAAAAAAATGTAAATCAAATCAAATCAAATAAAGCTGTCTCGATTTTTCTTAGTTTTTTTTTTAAAAAAAAAGTTGGTTTGACTTTTAAATATTTTTTTTTCGATAAGGTCTTCCAAATATGTAATTAGTTCTCCCAAAGAAAAATTGTCCTAGTGAAATCAACAGTTATAAGACGTTTACTACAAAATAGGAGACGTGTTCTGACATTATGTTAAAATATGGTGTTAGCAAATATCATAGAAATTTATTGATTAAGTACTACTAATAAGATAATGAAAATGAAGATTTGATTTAGGCTTTATTTGAGTTATTAATATGTATAAGCTATAGTTTTGATCATGGCCACAACCTTTATAGGAAAGAATTATTTTTTCTTTTGTCGTTTGATAGTTCATTGTTGCTTCCGAATGCACACAGGAGGGTATGTGGTCGCTCAAGTAATACATGGCTCTAAAAGAGCTGGATTATCAAACCTAAAAGATTTGTCGATTAACTATTTTACTAAATTATACTAGTCTAAATATTTATTCAAGAGTGTCAAAAGAATTCAATTTTTATTTGTAAACAAAAGAATGCAAGACTTAAATAATAAGATTAACTTACAATGATTGAGGCAATTTCAGGGCTACAACATACTAAGAAATCATGCATCACATCTTTTTCATGGATTTTATAAGGTTATCAAATTATTGATCTACAGGGTTGATATTATGATCATGATCTCTCGATCTCTAACCACCTACCCAAGTTGACCGTCTAACTACATCGTTGAGCGGAAATAGACAGACTCAAGTCTTGAACATTTATTTTTCATCTTGTTTCGTAACCACACACGGTATTTGTGTGAGTGTCAACACTGAACACAAATCTAAACAAGTGGTATGCAATAAAGATCATACTCCTTATATTCTCTGTTCTATCTACCTATTCGTCATTCGAGTTAAAGAGTAGACAATGTATTTATTTTATTGGTGGCCTAGTATCAAACTACTAAATCAAGAATACAAGAATAGTAATTTATATAATAACCAAATTCATCCATAAAAGCGATGTTCAACAATCATTCATAGCTACAACCACATAACAAAAGTCTTTAGTGAAACTGAAGGGAGGAGGGGGTGAATTAATAATTCCTTTAGTCGACTCACCTGCAGATTAATTTAACAGTATACGATAATAGTAAATGTAGTAATTAAAGGACTCAGAGAATATTATGTTGGTCCGGAACACCAAAGTGGTGCCTACTTTTAGTCCCCTTGGGTTTAAGGCGCGTCCTTAAGATCTTGTTGAGAACTTGGGTGTTTACAAAGTAGTTCGACTTGGAGCCCTATCTCATATACAAATAAGATCTTTCTACTTTGACACAACCTCTACTTGTATAACCTACACTTTGATCTTTCTTTTTCAGTTGTATACTTAAGAGAATACAAAGCTTTTATGAAAGACAACAGAAGACAATAATACAAGTTCAAGTGAAGTGTGTACTTCACAACTATAGCCAAAGGAGGTTTATATAGATAGGTGGGCTGCTTGCTCTTGTAAGGAAAAACCCAAAGGTGTTTCTCTCAATCAAGGATATTGAGGGATTCCTTGATTGAAGTGATTTGTTGATTCACGTCCATATTAGATATGTACATGATCAGACCTTCCTTGATTGAGGTGATTTTCTGATTCATGTCCATATTAGATATGTTCATGATCACTCCTTCCTTCTTGAGATGATCTTCTGAAATCCCGGCTTGATTTGAATCTCTTCCTTCTCTTGATAGCTTCCTTGATTCTTGGCTGGATTGCTAATGATTGTCCTTGCTTAATCGAACTATTTCTGGGATTGAAGGCATCTTGAATTGATTTGTAATTCCTCTAATCGTGGCTTTCCTATCTTCCGTTGGATATCAATTTGTACATGCTTGACTTATTTTCTTTTTGATTTTTTTTCCTACGAAGGCTACTAATATTTGTTAAGAGTCGTTTATCAAAAATCAGTTGGTTTTATGAGGGTAACAATCTCCCCCTTTTTGATAATGACAATTAATTCACAATTTTATATAATGAAGCTTCCCTATTTTCCTTGGAGTGTGTGGTTGTAGATTCTAGTTTAATTTGTAGCCTCCCCTGCCTTTATGGTTTGTTGTAGCTCCCTATGTCTTTATGAAAATTGTGGGAACAAATCTCCCCCTTTGGCATAATCAAAAAGAAGAAAAATTAGGAAGACACAGGATAAGGCCAAACCAAGGTTGCCACAGATAATAACAGCAAGAGTCCTCAATAAGCAATCCAAAAGGCAGATAGAAGTAGGGACATACCCTTTGTTGAAAGATAGTTCAAAAGTAACAGTAGACAAAAATAAAAGATCCAATGTTAGATATTCAACGATCACCCAGAAATTACTTGTGGGTGTTGATGATCTTTCCACAGTAGGAATTGTAGGAGCGCTCCACACTTCTAGAAAGACTGGAGTAAGAGGTCTGGACACTGACAACAAGTTCATTGTTTGAAGAGCTGACTCTATTTTTTAGAGAGTCAACTTGTTAACTGTGGAGATCCCTTCTTGTTTTATGCCAGTCATAGCAATACGCAACTTACCAACGTCAGTGCTCGTATCCTTTTGAAGGAGAAATACCTTTTCAACCGCATCATGAAGAGTCTCCAAACCACGTTCCACTGCTAGAATGTGAGTTTTGAGTTCGTCGTTGTCCTGCATCAGGAGGGTAGCCGACTCCGCAGATATCTTTGTGGGTTTGACACCTTCAACTCTTGCTTTAATAGAGTCCCTTTTCACCCATTTATTTTCCACCTGCGCATACCCCATACTAGAGAAAGTACGAGAATCATAAGTAGCATTAATAACAACATGTGTAAACATTGAGAAATCCACAAGATGATTCACCAAGATACGCGAGACGAGTAACCCATATGGAAAATTTGCAGAGGCATTAGGGTCTTCAACACTTTCCAACATGTATTCTTTGAACAAACCGCCCAGTTGATGCGGTATTTCTTGAGTAAACAGTAGAGAACAAACACGTCTCGAGTAGAAATACTACTCAGAGATCCTTTCCTGGGAATAAGAGTAGTGGCTACAATATGTGCCAGAATACGATGTTCAAAACAAAGAGACAAAGGCCCAATATTAGATAAGTCAGAGTTCGACTCAGCCACGACTCTCTTGGCACCTTCCAGAGAGACCTCAAAATCATCAGGCCAAGTTCCGTTCATATACGGAATTACTCTAGAAAACTTAGTACCAAACACATCTTCAAACAACAGTTCGTTGATAATAATATGATTTCCCATAATGAGGGTTTCCGCCTCAACATTGTCAGAAGAGATGCAGAGATTTGCATTGAAGAGTCAAACAACTTCTTCAAAAAATTCAAGACCACACAGACTAAAAAACAAAGAGAGTTTTTGAGCCTTGAGAAACGAACTTACCGCACATTGAGAGTCCTTCAATAGACTGAGATTGATAACACAGCCAGGAATGATAGGTCGAGTTTTGAAGCTGTCATACTTGATCTTATGTTCGATTCCCCAGAATAATTGCATGTCTTCAGGAGATAGAGATCCTGATGCATTAGGACGAGGTTTCTTTAGATTCTTCTTCTTGGAAGAAGCTTTCCTTTTGACGGGAAAGGTAGGAGAAACGAGCGATTCATTAGAGGAATCAGAAGAGAGGGATAAGATGTTCACTTCATCGGAGCTTGAAGAAGTTGAGTTCTTGAGAGAGGCCATGGAGCGAGTTCTAGGCATTTTGGATGACAGAACTAAACAAAGAGAGGAGACAAATAAGGAGAGGGGAGAAAATTGAAGGGTTTTAAAAAAGAGAGAGAGAAGAGTCAGATATGAAAGGGAGACGTCTGAAAGAAAGTGAAAAGATGGGGGGTTATGGAGAAGAGGAAAGGGCGATACATGTAATAATTAAGGGCAGGAAATCTGAAAAAGAAAACAATGTTAACACATAAAAGGAAAAAGTCACATTAATTAAATCAATTAATACCAAGGCAATTTCGAAGAAAATGAAATCTTTCCTCAAACAGAGGTTTTGTAAAAATGTCAACTAACTGATTTTTTGAATCAATGAATTCTAGAGAGAAATCCCCATTTTCAACATTATCTCTAATAAAATAATGCTTGATATCAATATGCTTAGCTCTAGAATGATTCACATTATTTAGAAAGGCTAATGGCGCTGGATTATCGCAAAAAATAGGAACTGCTTCATAAGAGAGGTCATAATCAAGTAATTGATGCATCATCCATAATAATTGAGTACCACAACTTTCCACTGCTAGATATTAAGATTCAATAGTAGAGAGTGCAACAGAGGTTTAGTTTTTGTTGTGCCATGAGATCAAGGATTGTCCTAAAATTTGACAAGTTCCACTGGTATTTTTGCAATCATTTTGATCACCTGCAAAATCAGTGTCTGAGTATCCAATCAAATCAAAGTGAGAGGAGTGAGGATACCATATCCATAATTCAATAGTTCCAATCAAATAGCCAATAATTCTTTTTACTGTAGTGAGATGTGATTCCTTTGGAGCAGATTGAAAGCGTGCACACTTTCATACACTGTACATGATATTTGGTCAACTTGCGGTGAGATAGAGTAGTGATTAGACCATTCCACGATACATTTTCTCTTCCACATCTTGTAACACCCCAAAAATTTCTAAGTTAAGACCCAAACTATTCTTTATTTACATGTAGGGTCATATCGGGTGATTCTTAAATCGACCATATGTGTAAAGGTAAATTCTTTAGTGTGGGAATGATTTTGGATATTAATTAAGGTCACTAGAAACTCCTAGCACAAAGTTGAGTTGAAAGTTTCCTTACCGATTAAGTTTTGATGTAAGATTCTCTTTAGGTCAACTTCAAACGACTATGTCACTTAGAATATATAGAGTTATGTGGCTCATAACCTATCAAATTAAAGGCATTTTATCCGAGTTTTGAGTAAAAAGTTATGACCATATTAGTAACTTGATACAGTTCAGTGACGAATTAGCCAACGGGAAAACTTTTAAAAAAATCGTCTTTGTCTTTTTACCTCTAAGAAAACCCTAAACAAATTTCTTGACTAATTAAAGAGCCAAAACAATCAGATGTTCATCTCTTAATCCATCATTCTCTTCTCTCTCAAACCCTTAGGCAAAACCCTAAGGAAAAATCAAAGTAAAAGACTCCGTTCAAGATATTTTCAATCTTTTTCAAGATTCTTCTTCAAGAGATTTCAAGAAACTAATTCAAGAATCTCAAGAAAGGTTTTCTTTATTGTTTACCTTCAATCTAGGGTTTCAAGGCTTCTAATAAAGTTCTTATTCAATATTCTTCCAGAACCTTGTTCTTCCAGGTATATAAGGCTATCATAGTGTTGGACTGGTTCGTCCTCACGCCCTACATCTACTTTCAAATGAGTAAAAGAGTAATCTAGGATTCTATCCCCTAGATTTGAGTATTCTTGAGATGAATTGATTTTGAGTTCTTGAGTTCTGGATTCTTTTTGAAATTCTATTCCTAATTATCAAATTATTATATGAAATGCATTAAGATTCTTGAGTTGATTCGTTCATGTCTATATTTCAGCATAAACCCTATAAATTGAGTATTTATTTGAGATGAGTAGTATCGTTGAGTACTGAGTTTCCATATTGCTACTAAGATCCCTGAGTTAAGTCGTTCATGTCCATAATTCCATATGAACCCTATGAATTGATTTATAAATATTGAGAAGCTTTTTAAAACCAACACTTGAGTTTTAAACTGAGTATTTGAGGAAGTAAAGATGAGTTTTGAGAAAGAGTTTCTAAAACATGATTAGTATGACAATCAAGTATGTCATCAATGTTTAAGCAGTATGGTATCTAGTTATGCCATCAATGTTTATGCAGTATGACTTCCCGAGTCATCAATGATCATATCACAATATGATGTTGATATATTTTTGAGAAAGAGTTTTCAAGTATGAATTGAGTAAGAGTATAAGGGAACTAAGTATTCCCAAATGTATCAGTTTTTACATTGATAAAAGAGAAACTTTGATTTCTAAATGAGTTATGAGTTCAAAGATATTTCAAGAGCAGTTACCTCTTTTAGGAGGATAGTTTGAGCAATTATCTCAAACCAGAGGAAAAGTTTGTTTTTAAACATTGAACATGAGTATATATTATTGGGAGTAGAATTGAGCACCAATATGATGATGAGTTCAAACAACTCATATTCCTCATAAACCATGTATGCCAACATGGGTACAAGATCATACTTTTTAGATGAATCCTAAGTGCCTTCGAGCAGAGCTTAATGGATCCACTTAGTTGAGGTGTTCTATACCCCGACAAGGTATAGGACAGTTCTGGCAGCGTGGGCGAGACATTGTATCATCACGTAGCTCATAGTGATGGTTATCAGTTAGAGAATCTCCCAAATAGAGTTAAAAGAGTATTTTTATTATATCGCTTAATATGTTGAGTTCTGAGATGAGTAAGTATCTTTGTAAAGTTTTAACGATTTCATTTCTTTATTTCTTTACATTCAGTTGAGTATATATCTATATTTATAGTAGTCCTTTCATTCAGTTATTTTTTATTCAGCTATATTACATACTCGTACATTCAATTTACTGATGTCATTCGACTTTCATCTTTTAATGATGCAGATAGAGGTTCTTAGGTACCTCAACAAGAGTTTGTTAAGATCACTTCATCCGCTCGTCAACTTTCGAGTGAGGTCTCCTTGCTTTCGGAGGACTCTAATTTTATGAGTTGCTAGTAGTAGTTCTTTTGAGGAGTCGTGGGTCTTGTCCCAACACTCATCTTTTTATAGTAGAGGCTTCATAGATATAACGTTTTGGAGAGTCTTACAGTTTTAGATGTTTTATTTTAAACTAATGTTTCACACTCAGTATATTTAGAGAGTTTTGAGATTTATTACACTGTTTTTTAAAATGTTTATTTCAATTTGATGATTATGTATGCTTGAGTTAGTCTTCCGATTGTAGTTAACTAGGATGAGGGTTCGTTTGGGACCAACAATGGTTCTCGAGTGTCGGCCACATCTAGGGTGTAGTCCTAGGTCGTGACAAACTTTATCCCAGAGCATAGAGTTCAAATGTCATAGGGTGTCTATGAAGCCGTGTCAGTAGGATCTTATTATGGTTGTGAGGGCCCCACTTCTATAAATGAGGGACGACAGAGATTTAAGAAAAGTTTCCCTTCTTTCATACTTTATATCGTGCAGTAGAATTGTGTCATAAGGAATTTTTTCTAACTCGTTCTTTTCTCATATCCATTCGACTACCTCTCATACTTAAGGTAGTTGAAAAAGCAAAGCCAGATCCTTATCGATGAGTTACTCTCAGCAAAACTCTTGAGAAAGTCATGAGACTGAAGAGGGGCTTGAGAGAAGCCCATGAGTGAGTTTAAGTGTTGAGTTTCAAAAAATGCACTTATATTCATGTGAATCGTGCGTTAAAACTAAAAGTGAGATGTACTCTCTTCACTAAACCTTGTTTCAATTGAGACCCTTATGAGAATGTTTGTGTAGAGCTTGGGTAGTATTTGCACCCGAAAAGATAGTATGAGTACGAGGTTATAAGTAGTAGTAGTAAAAGTGCCCAAGGTTAGAAGAATGCATGCAGAGGTTCAGTAATCTAAGAAAAGGAGATAGTGATGAGGCAAATTATGCTATTTAAGTCATGCCTCTAGTGAGTTATTAATGAGGATTTTTCCTTTATTAGTAGATAAAGGAATAATAATTTTGTGTAGATTTCATGATAGAAGATAGAGTAAGAGTTACTAGTATGGATGAGTTAGAGTATACTTTGACTAGAAAGGAGTTTATGATGATGTGTCAATGTGTTAGTAACGATCAAGTATAAGTGTTGAATAGAAGAGGAGGAGCATTCATGAGGTAAGAGATCTACGATAGGCTTATAAATTTTTCTTAGGGAGAGCCCATGATTTATAGAACTAATTAAGTAATTATGTATAGTGAATGAGTAAATAGTACTTAATTTGTGAAATGGAATGTGACGGTAAATTGTAAGTATGTAGAACTGAGAGATAAAGATTGACTACTTGTAGGTCTTAGTGGGCCAGTGTTTCTTAATTTTATCTAGAAGTCGTAAGTAAGTATAGTATGTGAGCAAATATATTGATATCCATGTTTAGTACTAGACACTAAGCTTGAATTTGAGATGAGTGTCATGATAAAAAAAAAGATGATAATATGAGGGTGATAAAGTTAATTTTGAGAGATCTGGTAGATTTGACATAGAGTAGATGGGGAATTAAGATGTTAGTTGCAATTAATGTGAGTGGTACAAGTGTGGGATTTTGACTTAAAGATGAGAGCAATAAAGTGTGATTAAGTCATTAGATTATCAAGAGCATTAAGGGGTGCACCCGAGATCGTATGTATTCAGACAAGATTCTAATAAAGTTTATGACTTTCAATATGTGCCTAGATAGTATATTTGAGTTATCAATGTAGAGTAGACTGATTTGAGTTTTATTTATTACCCTTTATAGTTTCGTCGAAGGAACTATATATAGCCAATGATGAGCCTTTCAAGCATAGTTCAAGTTTCCTCCAGTTAGATTGATATGAACTTAGAAGGACAATATTAGTGGGCTAAGAAGGAGAAGTCATACTATTAAGGTTAGATTAAGCAGGTTTATAAGCCAATGTGAATAGGTTAAAAGAAGCATCTTAGAAAGAAGCTCTAGAAGGAATCTTAGTATTTGAACATGGAAAGCTCTGTACACATGAGATTAGAATTTTTCCGAGTATTAGAGTAAATTGAATATAGACTAGTTTAGAAAAGATGGAATAGATCCATAACTATAAAGTATCCGTTTCAGACCTAAGGGGGATATGATAAGATGAGAAACCAAGTCAAGTCTTGAAAATCAGATAGTGATGTGTTCAGAAAGAGTTAGAGTGATATATCGATTCATTCATACTCTAGCGTATTCCTCAAAAATCAATCGTTACAACATATTGTTGATATTCCTAATATCAGAATTGTGTCTATGACCTATGCTCATACACTTCAAAGAGATACACATCTACCCTCAATTCACACAATGAGGGGCAAAGACTTTAGCCCATTGGTCTCAATCTTATCCATAAAGTTATGACTATCAGCTTCATGATATGAACCTATTCATACAAGCACTCATGTTTCATAGTATGTTCAGTCTCACAAATTCATAATTTACTCTCAGTGGCTAACAACATAATGTTATGTCATGCATATTCTTATATAAGATATCTCGAATGAATCGTGCTTATGATCTTTTGCCCTAGGCTCTTTAAGTAATCTTTTTTAGTTTTGAGAGTGGTGTTGTTGATAGTAATTGTGTAAAGTATAGAGAAGAGGATTGATATTTCTTATTGTGATAGTGATGGTGTGTTTATTCCATCTATGGTTATAAATGTGGAGGAAGAAGGAGAAAAGGTTTAACGATGAGTAATAAGTCAGTTTCCTGGTAATAATGCATGAAAGTTAAGTTGGTAGAAGTGACGAGAGAATGAGAAATTCTTATAAGGGTTAGTTAGTAGGAGTTCATGGAGTGATTATAGTACTAGGCTTGAATGTGGTGTTAGTAGCGTGTAGATGAATGTATGATGCATTAGATATTTCTTGATATGGGCTCAAGGTTGGTTCAAGGCAGCTATAAGGAGAAGTATTCTTAGGATGAGATTCCCTATAGAGGTATAGAACCTGAATCTTGTGGTTTAGATAAGTATAAACATCTAATGTTTAACATCTTGTGATTTAGAGATAAACAGTCTAACTTAGACCTTGGTAAGAGTAGTCATAAATCCTTGTAGGAGTTATGAGTTGCAGCTAATGAGGTGTGGTATTCATAAATAAGGGTGTGGTTTAGAGGTGTTGCTAGGCATGAAAGCTAGAAGTTGTATTTCTTAAGTCATAATAGTCTTATTCTTGCTTCATGCCAAGATTCCTTTAATTCATGTAAGTTAACTTCAGATAGAGCGTGACTATGTTCAAAACAATATCGTTCTTGACTTATGTGCTATAGACAGTTCCAAACTCTTAGTATGATTCAGTTTCGCCTATGTTAGTAGGGAAGTTCAACAGTCAAAATGATAGTAAGAGTAACTCCTTTCCTTTCCATCCTCAGTTTAACCATCATTCGAGGATGAATGATCCCAAGGGGGAGATATTATAACACCTAATTTTTTTTTAAGTTAAGACCCGAACTATTCTTCATTTACATGTAAGGTCATATCGGGTGATTCTTAAATTGACCATATGTGTAAAGGTAAATTTTTTAGTGTGGGAATGATTTTGGATATTAATTAAGGTCACTAGAAACTCCTAGCACAAAGTTGAGTTGAAAGTTTCCTTACCGATTAAGTTTTGATGTAAGATTCTCTTTGGGTCAACTTCAAATGACCATATCTCTTAGAATATATAGAGTTACGTAGCCCATAATAAATCAAATTAAAGGTATTTGAATCTTCTTTCCAATGCCATAAATTTCGCAACAATCCGAGTTTTGAGTAAAAAATTATGACCATTTTAGTAACCTGATACACTGCAGTGACGAATTAACCGATGTGAAAATATTAAAAGGGGTCATTTTAGTCTTTTTACCTCTAAGAAAACCCTAAACGAATTTCTTGACTAATTAAAGATCCAAAACAATCAGATTTTCATCTCTTAATCCATCGTTATCTTCTCTCTCAAACCCTAAGGCAAAACCCTAAGGAAAAATCAAAGTAGAATACTCCATTCAAGATTCTTTCAATCTTTTTCAAGATTCTTCTTCAAGAGATTTCAAGAAACTAATTCAAGAATCTCAAGAAAGGTTTTCTTGATTGTTTACCTTCAAATTAGGGTTTCAAGGCTTCTATCAAGTTCTTATTCAAGATTCTTCAAGAACCTTGTTCTTCCAGGTATGTAAGGCTATCATAGTGTTGGACTAGTTCGTTCTTATGCCCTATATCTACTTTCAAATGAGTAAGGCTGGGCATTAGGTAACTCGATTCGTTATTTTTTTATTATTTTTTTCAATTTTCGGTTCTTGTACCACGTGTACCAAACACCAAACCAAATTATTTTGGTTCGGTTTTTGTTGGTTTTTGTTATGGGCATGCTTAGTGGTTTTTTTAAAATTAAAAATTTTACAATTTTTTTGTTTGATTTTTCAGCTTAATGGGCTAAAAATAAGTGGTCCTTATAGTGTTATGGGTATGTTTGTGGATATGAAGAGTCTAGAGGATTTACAGAGGACGTTTTTGGATATGTTTGGTGGAGATTTAACAAAGATGATGGGTGATGAAATTCCAACGACGAAGAAGACTAGAAGAGGGCACGTGATTCAGGTTGCAGCATAAGAGTTGCGTCAAAAAGCAACAATGCTAATGTCTCTTAGATTAATTATATTAGTAGTACATATTTTTGTGGCTCTTCCAAAATATCTAATTTCTATGGTATGCTACTATGCTTTAGTGGTCCTAATTCCTTAAGCTATTACTATTTTATCAAATATTTAGACTTTAGTAATGACTAGCAATCTAGCCAACTATACTAGGCATTTAACAAGTAAAAATAATAAAGCCAAAATGGCACTAACAAGCAATAATTTAACAAGTAATAAAATTTCACTACACTTCACAAATACAATGATCAATTGATCATGTCATTACACAACAACATAATAACAATATAACAAGTAACAATAATGCACCAATGTAGTTTCTTCCATGAGACCACTTTCAAGTTTCAAGTGTCAACAATAACAAACAACAATAATGAGCAACAAACAATGTAGCTTCTTCCATGAGATCACTTTCAAATGCCAATAATAACAAATAACAATAATGAGCAACAATGTAGTTTCTTGACTTTCTTCCATGAGACCACTTTCAAGTCTCAAGTGCCAACAAAAACACTAACAAAACTTAGTACTCTACGCCTTTCTTCATTGTTTTAACTCTTGGACCTTTTAAGATAATTCAAATGTTAGAATACTACTTTAAAGATTAAAAAAATGATATGATTAATACTACTTTTAAGATTACAAAAATGATATGATTAAATAAATGACGTATTGAACTCACCACTATTAAATACTTGAGACTTGCAATCATAGATCAACAATGCAAGAGTTTCTTCCACTATTTTTCATCTCTATAAATAAGAAAATCAAATATGTCATACAACACAATAAGTATTTTATTTTTTCCAAAAACAAATAAAAATTAAAAAGTCTTACCAAGTTCAATTTTTTCAAGAAACTCCAAATTTTCTTCAACACAAATAGGCTTAGTTTCTTGTCTAAGACAATCTTGGACACAAATAAGGCATTGCACACATTTGGGAGTCAATGAACTTCTAAATGGATCAAGAATACGACCATCGATGCTAAATTGACATTCTGATGCCACACTCGACATAGGAATAGCCAATACATCTCGAGCCAACTGTGAAAGTATAGGAAATATAGGAGAATTAACTTTCCACCAAATCAAAATATCAAAATCCTCATATTCAGGCTCTTGGTCTTCAAGAAGATATCTATCCAACTTAGATTTAACACCTAAACTTCCAGAATCTTCCTTTTGTTTCTTCATGTAAAACTTAGTTCTCAAAGAATTTGTTTTCACATTTTGATAAAGACCAAAAGTAGATGAATCAGATGAGTTAGATGAAGATGATTACTTTTAGAACCTTTTGCATACTTACTTACATAGATCGCAAATAATTTCTTCAAGTAAACATCTACTTCGTTATTCACTATATTTCCCTTTTCTTCCCCAAATAATTCTTCACGAGAAAAACTTACATACACAAATTTATCGCAAGGATCCAAAACAGAAGCAATAAAAAGCATTTTGTTCATATTTTCAGGAGTACCCCAATATTTCTTGAACTTTTCTTTCATCCCCAAAGCTCTTTTACTCAAATAAACATCATCACTTGTCATACATACTTTCAAATATGCATCAAGCTCACATATATCCTCAAAATGAAAATTACAAGTAACATACCGTGAACCAGAAACTTTCAATGTGAGCTCATAAATTTTTTCAAGAAACTTTGTGACACTCCTCACATTAGCCCAATCCTCATTTTGAATTGAACCTGCAATACTTCCATCTTCACAAACATCGATAGCAAGAAAAGAATTAAAATTACCATCATAAAGATCAAACCTCTCAAAAGCCTTCTCAAACTTTTCTGCCGTGTCCAACATCATATAGGTGGAATTCCACCTAGTAGGCACATCTAAAGACAACATTTTATCGCATTCTATCCTTTACATTTCAACACATTTCAAGAAGTTTCTTGTCTTTGTAGAAGATGATCTAACATATTTCACCATTTGTCTCATCCGTTTGATAGAAGGACCAATTTCTTTCAAACAATCTTGCACAATTAGATTAAGTATGTGATCCATACATATCACATGGAGATGCTTACCATCCATCATATTAATTCTCCACATATCTAATTTTTCGGACAACTCTAAAACTGCCATATCATTTGAAGAAGCATTATCAATCGTAACAGTGAAGACATTGTCCAAGTTCCAATCAAGCAAATAATTACTAATACACTCAGCCAAATTCTCACCTTTATGACTAGTGATAGGACAAAAAATCAATATTTTTTTATGAAGCACCCAATCCCTATCAATAAAGTGAGCAGTCAAACACATATAATTGATTCTTTGCACCGAGGTCCATGTGTATGTTGTGAGACAAATTATTGGTTGTATTTCTCTAAAACACTTTTTCAAATTCATTCTCAATTCACCGTAAACTTCATAAGAATTCCTTGTTATGGTTCTACGAGAAGGAATCTGAAACAAAGGTTGGACTTTACTCATAAACTTCTTAAAGCCTTCTTTTTAAACAAAACTAAAATGTAGTTCATCCAAAATTAATATCTCAACTAAAGATCTCCCAGATACCTCTTGCTCAAATTTCCAATTCTCTATCGAAGAACTGTTACTTTGAATATTTAACAATTTTTAAATACCAGGTGCAACAAGCGGGGGCTTATACACTTTACATCGGTTAGTCAAATGTTGTCTCAGTCCACTTGTTCCATTTCTAATTGTATTAGCTACATAGTTTTGTTTAAAATGTAAACACTTTGTTTTAAAGATACACCATTTTAAAAAATAAATAAATCAAAGTGTTGTCAAACTGTAACTACCCAAACACTAGTAGGATAAACTAGAGATTGACATGAGCATTAGAGTCGTGAATAACTTCACGTACCTAAAAATAAAGGGTTTTGTTTTAGAAAGTCAAGGTACGACCCCCAAAGATCAAACATGGGTCCTTAAGGAAGACCCTAGATAATTACCTGAACAGTGACCAACGGAAGGGACCTACGCCCCGTTGGTCAGTCCACGCCCGTGGGTGAGGGGTCGTGGGTCGAGGTCCCAGGAACCAAGTCCCAGAATCAAACCACGGTTCACCAGCACGTGTTGTGGGTCTAACTATGGTCCATCAGTGGTGGGTCATGGGTGGTGACCTGGGAACTGTTTTAGGGAGTTAGTTTAGGGGAACTTTGGGGTTTTTCGATTTTAATTAATATTAAGTGATGTCATTTTATTCCAATTTAGACTAACTATTTATTGATTTTAGACCCCTAAAATAACTCATCCAAATCATTATTTCTAAATTTCCAAAAGAACTAATCCTCTCCAAAAAAAATTCTCTCTAGAACTCAAGGGAGAAGAATAATGAAGTTGGAGCCTAGGGTTTCAAGGAGCAAGGCCTTTATACTCAATTTTGTAGGGATTCATAGCTAAGGTATGGTAGTCCTTCATCCATGGATAGCCTTCATCCATGGAGTCCTTTCAAAACCAAATTTCTAGTTAGAAATCCCCAAAAGTTAGGGATTTAACTCCAAGTTCATGGATTCCGTTAAAATTCATTTATAATGATTGAATTATGATTTATTATGGATAAATTGATGATTTTACATGGTTTTATGTTGAATTCCCCAAGAATCCATGAATTCCCCTATTTATCCAAATATGATCTCAAAGTGTGGGTATTGATTGATGCAAGGAGAATATTATAGAATTATGCATGTAGTAATTGAGCTACTTGAATTATGATTATATCCATGTCTAAGGTAGTGAATTTTGGATGTGTTGATTGAATATGATATATGGTCCTTGAAGGGCAAGGTATGAGAATTATGCATGATTATGAGATTTATGTATATGTTTTATGAACACTTAGAGAGTAAAGTGATTATGATTACGATTATGATCTTGTTGTTGTGTTGTTGAAAGGCTATTCTCATATACACACCTATGCAACAATATGATATAATGTGAGAGGTCTTCTCACAACATGATGATTCTAAGGTTGAAAGGCCTTCTCACCTATTTGAATTTAGGAGCTATCTTATGAATTATGATGGATTGAGTGTCAAGACATTCCTTCCATGATTATGAACTAAGTCAAGACTTAATATAAACTCTGTGGGAATAAGTGCTTAGCACTGAGTGGATATTGATATGAGATGGAAGCCCTCACAATAGTAGAGGCCAGGTTTCTAGGAGAAATCTCTTGGGATGGGAGCCCTCACGATAGTAGAGGCCGAGTTTCTAGAAGCAATCTCTTTATCCCATAAACTATGTGCCCTCATAGGTTGTGTATGGTTCTACCTTAGGCAAGTATAACAACCCTTTTTGGTGTGGGAGTCACCGAATTCCATGTTTAGCTCACATGGTCTAATGTCGGTTAAGGCTTATTTCCCACAACATTAATATGAATAAGACTATGAGTTATGAACTATGGTTACTCAATATGAATAATAATATGAATGATGGCCTAAAAAAGGATTACTTAGCATGGGTGAGATTTATGGGGTCTTATTCATGCATTGCACAAGTATGCTTTAAGGCTGTTTATGAAGTGTTCCTTTTATGATGATTATAACTATGTTGAATATGCTTCTGACTTATCTTTTTACACGTATCTTCATGATTATCCTTAAACTTGGTAAAGTGCATGTTTTCAACTAAAATATCCTTTTTAGCATGTTTTTAAGGTTTTTATGCATGGATATCATACTTAGTGCATATTTGTACTAATGCCTACTTTTCCTACATTTACCGTAAGTGTAGGGTCCGATTCTCAAGGTGGTCCTCATTGTGGCTAAAGCTTGGATTTTCTCATTTCTCCTAGCTTGTGGTGAATCCTCATGATTCGAGGACATATGTTTCACTTGTAGTTACATTTCTCGTGTTTACTTTTTGGACTATTTTGTATGGGTTGTGTCCCTTTCTCATTTCAAAGATTGTAATAAATGGCTATGTTGAGACTTAGAGTCTAGACTTCCGCTTTTGTTTTAGATGAAAAATTTAGACTTGGACTTGAAATGCATTTTTACTCTTACTGTTCTATTGGTTATGTTATGATATGCTAAGTGGCTTGTATAGAGTCCTTCGGGGTTCTATACACCATGTTACATCTAGGGGTACCCTTGGGTCGTGACAAATTTGGTAATCAGAGCACAAAGTTTGGAATGATTCTAGGATCATGTCATGTCTCATAATCCTTGTCTAGTAGAGTCTTATTAATGAGTGTGAATCGCGCCACATTTATGAATAAGAAGCTATATGATGTTTAGGAAATTCCACTTCTTTCATTACTCTTAAGTTGTGCGATAAAGTTTAACTCTATAAGGCCTTTCTCATAATCCTTATTCATTGGTCTACATGATCTGAATACTAGAAGTGCTTTCGTAAGAAGGGTTGAGGAAGACAATGTGAATGAAGGAGTTCCTCCTCAATTTCCTCAAGCTCCGATTGATCCTTCGGCAATGTCGAATGTGGAGGCTAGGTCGGTTTTTCAAATCTTGGCCCAAGCTTTGACGGTTCAAGTTCAAGCTATGATGGCTCAAGCCAATAGAGAGGCCGTATCTCCCGTGCATCCTAATGTGAATTCGGCGGCTTTGAGAGTGAGGGATTTTGCAAGAATAAACCCCCCCCCCCAAATTTCATGGCTCCAAAGTGGAGGAGGATCCTCAAGAATTTATGGATGAGGTTTATGAAGTACTTTCTATTATGGGTGTGACTTCGGTTGATAAAACAGAGTTAGGCGTTTACCAATTGAAAGGTGTTGCTCAAGTGTTGTATAATCAATGGAAGGATGAGAGGCCAATAGGAGCAGGTGTCATAGAGTGGGAAGTGTTTAAATCGGCATTTCTTGATAGATTCTTTCCCCTAGAGTTGAGGGAGGCTAAGATGCAAGAGTTTATTAACCTTTTGTCAAGGAGGCATGAGTGTGAAGGAATATACTCTAAAGTTCACCCAACTATCCAAGTATGCTCCAACTATAGTGGCAGATTCAAGGGCTAAGATGAATAAGTTTGTGATGGGAATGTCTGATATGGTAGTCAAGGAATGTTAAACGACAATGCTTATCCCCGATATGGATATTTCACGTCTCATGGTGCATAAATGGAGGAAGAGAAACTCAAGGAAAAGAATAGAGAGGTGAAAAGATCTAGAACTGATGATGGGAATTTCTCCACTACTAGGTCTGATGGACAAGGTCGACCAAGGTTCAAACAAAGATTTTCCAACCAAGTCTTCTCTAGTGCTCCAAGGGTCAACAAAGATAGGTTTTCCAACTCTAAACCTCAAGGAGTTAATAGTAGTGGTTGTTCTGTGGCTAGATCTACTTATACGAAGTGTGGAATGAAACATGATGGTAAGTTCCTAGTTGGCACGGATGGTTGCTATGATTGTGGAAAAAGTGGTCACAAAATAAGAGATTGTTTGATGATTATGGCAAAGGGAAGAGAGGGTAAGAAAGCTTCTCCTAGTGGTTCAAACTCCAATGCTCCAAAGAAAAATCGCTTCTATGCTCTCCAAAACTGAGGTGGCCAACAGAGCTCCCCGGATGTAGTGATCGGTATGTTAAAAGTTTTCCATATAGACGTGTATGCTTTGTTAGACCCCAGTGCTACTTTGTCTTTTGTGACACCATATGTGGCAATAAGATTTGATATTCTCCCCGATGTGTTGTTAGAACCTTTTCTGTCTCTACTCCCGTTGGTGATTCTGTGGTGGCTAAGAGGGTTTATAGAAGATGCCTCATTTCCCTATCCCATAGAGTTACTCTTGTTGAATTGGTAGAGCTTGACATGTTAGATTTTGATGTTATACTTGGTATGGATTTGTTGCACTCTTGTTATGCGTCGATCGATTGTAGAACTCGGGTAGTCAAGTTTCAATTCCCAAATAAGCCCATTCTTGAGTGGAAGGGGGGGAATTTTATGCCTAAGGGCCAATTTTTTTCATGTTTGAAGGCTAGAAATATGATCTCGTAGGGTTGTATTTACTATTTTGTTAGGGTGAGGGATGTAAATTCTGAAACCCCTACTCTTAAGTCGGTCCCCATTGTAAATGAGTTTCCAAAAGTGTTCCCAAATGATCTACCCGATATTCCTCCCATTTGGAAAATAGACTTTGGTATTGACCTTCTCCCAGATACAAAACCTATCTCAATTCCTCCTTATAAAATGGCCCCGACTGAGTTAAAGGAGTTGAAAGAACAGTTGAAGGATCTATTAGACAAGGGTTTTATTCGACCGAGTATCTCACTATGGGGTGCTCCAGTGTTGTTTGTGAAAAATAAATATGGGTCTCTTCGTATGTGCATCGATTATCGTCAATTGAACAAGATGACCATTAAGAACAAATATCCTCTTCCAAGGATCGATGATTGTTTGACAAACTTGAAGGGGCTAGTTATTTCTCTAAGATTGATCTTCATTCTGGTTATCACCAATTAAGGGTGAGAGGTGAAGATATTCCCAAGATGGGTTTTTGAACTTGATATGGTCACTATGAGTTTCTAGTAATGTCCTTTGGTTTGACTAACACTCCGGCGGCGTTTATGGACTTAATGAATAGAGTATTCCGACAATATCTTGACATGTTCGTGACAGTGTTTATCGATGATATTTTGATCTATTCAAGGAGTAAGAATAAGCATGTTGACCATTTGAGAATTGTATTGCAAGTTCTCAAGGACCATCAACTTTTCACAAAGTTTAGTAAGTTTGAATTTTGGTTAAGATCTATGGCTTTCCTTGGTCATATTGTGTTAAGTAAGCATATTGAGGTAGATCCTAAGAGGACAGATGCGGTCAAGAGTTGGCCTAGACCTCTAACTCCTTCAGATATTAGAAGTTTTTTGGGTTTGGCTGGTTATTATAGAAGATTTGTTGAGGGGTTTTCTTCCATTGCCTCTCCGATGATGACTTTGAATCAAAAGAAGGCTAAGTTCATTTAATCAGAATCTTGTGAGAAAAGTTTTCAAGAGTTGAAAGATAGACTTACTTTCGCTCAGGTGTTGACTTTACCGGAGGGTACGAATGGTTTTGTGGTGTATTGTGATGCCTCTAGAGTTGGGTTGGGATGTGTGCTTATGAAAAATGGTAAGGTGATTGCCTATGCTTAAAGGCAACTTAAAGTCCATAAGAAGAATTATCCTACCCATGACCTTGAGTTAGCGGTAATTGTTTTTGCCTTGAAAATTTGGAGACATTATCTATATGGGGTTCATGTTGATGTGTTCACCGATCATAAGAGTTTACAATATGTGTTTAGTCAAAAAGACTTGAATATTCGACAAAGAATGTGGTTAGAACTCTTGAAGGATTATGATATGAGTGTCCTTTACCACCCCAGTAAAGATAATGTGGTAGCGGATGCTCTTAGTAGATTGTTGATGGGTAGTGTGGATCATGTAGAGGATGAAAAGAAAGAATTGGTTCGTGATGTGCATAGGTTGTCCCGGATAGGTGTTCAACTAGTGGATTCCACCAAGGGTGGTGTCATGGTCCATAATGGTTTCAAATCATCCTTCGTGATGGATGTGAAGTCTAAGCAATGCCTTGATCCTATTTTAGTTGAGTTGAAAGAGTCGGTACTTAAGAAGTCCGTTGAGGCTTTATCCCAATGGGAAGATGGGGCGCTTAGGTACCAAGGTCGGTTATTGTAACGACTCGAAAAATGATAGGTTAAGCAAGAGCCTATGACTTTGTGTTGACTTTATAATGAGGTTCTATGAGGGGTTTTTATGTAATTTCATTTTAATTGTGTTA
>JAJOOO010010636.1:0-20065 GCA_029582685.1 Solanum piurae
TATCCCCTTTGTTCATAAGAACTTTAATTTGTTCTTCTGAAAGATTTAATTCCTCCATTGCATATACAAGTTCTTCAAATTGTTCATTCATCGTTTTTTAAATCTTTTTGATTTTCTTCAGAATTATTAGTTTCTTCAGAATTATCTTCTGACTTATTATTTTTTTCTAAAAATTCTCTAATTAGTTTTTCATCCATGCTTCCTTTTTTATAAGAATTTTTACTAGCTAGTTTTTTTGCTAATAAATTTTTTATATAATTCTGACTTACCTTTTTGTCAAAGCTTTCTGTTTTTTCTATCATACTGGTTATTTTTCCAGGAATATTTTCTTTTAAAGAAATTATTTCTAATTCCAAAAGTTTTAATCTTAAAGCTATTTGTTTATGACTTTCTTTTAAGTCATTTAATAGTTCGATTACCTCTTTAAGGTTTTAATAATTAGAAAGACATATACATCTGTATGTTTCTGTGTGGTTCATATAATCTTCTTCGTCTTGTTTTAAAGTGATTATATTAATGATTTCTTTTTTTATGTCATCATTAAAAAAATTTATAACCTGTAATATTGCTATTAAGGTTTTTTCGTTCATATACCACAAAGGTTTTATATTCATTCTGACCAATAGTAATCAGAAGTATTCATATCAAATACATCATTGAAATTGTAATTTATTGCATTTATATTATCTTCTATGCTTTTTTCATATTTTACAATAATTTGTACAATTTTTTCTTTTAGATCATAATCTAATTTTTTAATTATCATTAAGATGGTTATAAGATTTTCATATTCTATATACCATAAAGGTTCTATTTTTTAGCATTTCCATGGAATGTAAAGATGTGCAGGCCTATTATCCAACACTCAACTACGTAACGGTTGAAAAAATAAAAGATTTTAATGTTAAAGCTACGGGAGTAGACAAAAAACTTCCTCATCTTAACAAGAAATGGATTCAAACCAGACGAGCTTTAGGGATAAAATCATTATATTTTATTCTTAAGCGATTCTATAATGAAGACTGCCGAGTCATAAATCAAGATCAAGAATGGGTTTTGATAACCAAAGGAAATACAAAATCTAAAGAATTGAAAGAGAGAATTCTTGACATCGAGCTTCACAGATTAGGAGCAACAGATGAAACATGGAAACTAGCATGCAAAATGCTAGATCATAATCATCCCGGATCAGAATAATTGAAGACAAAACAAAAGACGTAAGCGCTTACGTCATGAAGATAGCAACAAAAAGAAAGGTCACATCCGGTCGGCCATCAACAAAAGGAGACAAACAAGTTGCCCTTATCTTATCAAAATCTTCAATCAGTGAAGGACCAAAGGAAAAATTATGTAAAAGTTTAGGGAAGTCCCTAAAATGTAGATATTTTGTAATAAGTCCCTCCTTATATCTATAAAAGGAGAGGAACTTCATACTAGAAAGGGGACAAAAAAATTTCTGAGAAAGAAAACATTAAAAAACCTTTAGAGTATGAGTATGAGTTGTAGTAAGAGCGAGTAGTACTTCTCCCGTCAGGGAAAAGTATTTTTCTATTATGTTTGTAAAAATTATGGTATGAAATAAAAGTGGTTTTATATACTTCTCTTCTTAAAACTCCATTAATGGTCTTAAGTGAAGGTTGCGATCTTCAGCCTTAGGGAAGAACAGTAACAAGCGTGAAGGCAAAACACTGTTCACAGCCTGAAAGGAGAAGGACTGTTCATCGACATAAAAGAAGAAAGGTATACACACAAACTTTTATTACATATAATAATATTTACAGTCATAATTGCTAGAACATAAAAGAAAATTACTTAGTACCTATAGGGAATAAAAATCATTATTATCTTTATGTTAATCATCATGTTAACTTTCACATTGTACTAATTATTAATCCCAGAATGAATATATACCACAAAGGTTTTATATTCATTCTGACCAATAGTAATCAGAAGTATTCATATCAAATACATCATTGAAATTGTAATTTATTGCATTTATATTATCTTCTATGCTTTTTTCATATTTTACAATAATTTGTACAATTTTTTCTTTTAGATCATAATCTAATTTTTTAATTATCATTAAGATGGTTATAAGATTTTCATATTCTATATACCATAAAGGTTCTATGTTTTCCATGATAATTATTTTTTATTACTTGGCTCTGATACCATTTAGTTTTCGCTGTTTGAAAACAGGGTTGCGGATTATTTTACTTTAAGCAGTAATGACAATATATTTTTTTAAAATGGATAGGGCATTTTTATATTCCCAATATTCTTGGATTCTATACATTTTCATTTCATGAATTGCAAATATAATTGCATTAGCTTGTCTACTTGCACTTAAATATGCTTTTTCCATTTCTGGAATCGCTTTATCAAAATGATGCAAAGCTTTTTTATGCCTCCAGGCTCTTTTTCTTACATTATGCAAAGATTTTTGAATATGCTTCATTTTTATTTTACTCTATGAGTGAAAGTTAACATGATGATTAACATAAAGATAATAATGATTTTTATTCCCTATAGGTACTAAGTAATTTTCTCTTATGTTCTAGCAATTATGATTGTAAATATTATTATATGTAATAAAAGTTTGTGTGTATACCTTTCTTCTTTTATGTCGATGAACAGTCCTTCTCCTTTCAGGCTGTGAACAGTGTTTTGCCTTCACGCTTGTTACTGTTCTTCCCTAAGGCTGAAGATCGCAACCTTCACTTAAGACCATTAATGGAGTTTTAAGAAGAGAAGTATATAAAACCACTTTTATTTCATACCATAATTTTTACAAACATAACTACAAAAACATAATAGAAAAATACTTTTCCCTGACGGGAGAAGTACTACTCGCTCTTACTACAACTCATACTCATACTCTAAAGGTTTCTTAATGTTTTCTTTCTCAGAAAATTTTTTGTCCTCTTTCTAGTATGAAGTTCCTCTCCTTTTATAGATATAAGGAGGGACTTATTACAAAATATCTACATTTTAGGGACTTCCCTAAACTTTTACATAATTTTCCCTTTGGTCCTTCACTGATTGAAGATTTTGATAAGATACGATAAGATAAGGGCAACTTGTTTGTCTCCTTTTGTTGATGGCCGACCGGATGTGACCTTTCTTTTTGTTGCTATCTTCATGACGTAAGCGCTTATGTCTTTTGTTTTGTCTTCAATTATTCTGATCCGGGATGATTATGATCTAGCATTTTGCATGCTAGTTTCCATGTTTCATCTGTTGCTCCTAATCTGTGAAGCTCGATGTCAAGAATTCTCTCTTTCAATTCTTTAGATTTTGTATTTCCTTTGGTTATCAAAACCCATTCTTGATCTTGATTTATGACTCGGCAGTCTTCATTATAGAATCGCTTAAGAATAAAATATAATGATTTTATCCCTAAAGCTCGTCTGGTTTGAATCCATTTCTTGTTAAGATGAGGAAGTTTTTTGTCTACTCCCGTAGCTTTAACATTAAAATCTTTTATTTTTTCAACCGTTACGTAGTTGAGTGTTGGATAATAGGCCTACACATCTTTACATTCCATGGAAATGCTAAAAAATCTGCAATAAACGCCATCTCCTTGTGCATAGTTTTTAACTGATTCGAATAGTTTTTCTGGTAATTTAGATATTTCATTTAGATCTTGCTTGGCATAGACTCGATCCAAATATCCAAATTCAAATAGTTGAGCTGTAAAGCCCGGTGATCCATTAGGAAATATTGATATTCTTGGAAACAAGCTTGTTGTTCCTAGAACACCAAAAGTCTCTCCACTTTCTTTTGGAAGATTATATACATATCTTGTGAATGCAAGATACTCCTCTTCTTTGGGGTGAAATGAAGAAAATATTTTTGTTCCTGATGTATCAGGGTTAGTTTTGCTATCTGGTTTTCCAGAAATTCTTTCAGCAATTTTTGCTGATGATGAGCTTGGTCCTTCTTTCGAAGTATAAGCTTCAAATGCTCGGCTTTTTCCTTCATCTTTCGATTTAGGAGGCATATCCGTGCTTACCTTTGAGATGTTTTGGGCACTAGGTGCTAGTGGGACATCTCCTGCCACTTTTTTGGGAATGATACTCCCTTTGAGATTGGAATTCTCTCTTGGACTATTGTCCAGATGTTCGCATAAAAGCAAAAATTCCCTCATGTTTTCAGCTTGGCTTGTGCTGAGTTGATTGAGTTCAGATTGCATTATTCGGGCTTGTTCCGATAGTTTTGACAATTCGTCTCTTATTTTGAATAGCACTTGGCTTTTGCTATCTATGGATTCATCCACAGTTTTCATCTTTTCATATATCCTGTTGACTAGGATTTTCGTATGGTTGTCCATATTGGATGTTTCTGGAAATGAAATCTGCAAGGAAATTGTCACTTCCTTTTATGTATTCAATTGTGAAAGTATAAAAGGATAATAACACTTGCCATCGATGCAACCTTCGGTATTGAGGTTCAGAAGGAAGCCTGTTAAATATCAGTCCTGACACCTGTGTATTATCAGTTCTAATAATGAATTTTTTAGGTAAAAGGAAAGTAGAAAATTTTCTAATTCCTCTAACTATGGCTAATAATTCTTTTTCATTTGTTGAATATCTTGTTTCTGCATCGTTAAAAGTACCGCTTGTGTACCTGCAAATTTCATTCAAATCGGTTTGCAGTAATGCTCCCCAATAATAATCAGATGCATCTGTTTGTAATACTAAATTATCAGTTTCTTCTGGTAATCTTAGTTTTAGTAATTTAGCACATTCTTCTTTTAATTTTTTGATACACTGTGTGTGTTCTTCAGTCCATCCAAGTCGGTTGGATTTTCTTAAGAGTTTTTGCAATAGATTTCGTTTTTTTGCTAATTCTGGAATAAATTCCCCTGCATAGTTTAGACAACCTAGAAACTTTTGTATTTCTTGTTTTGTTGTCAATTTATCAGGAAATTCTACTATCTTTTTTGATATATGAGATTGTAGCTCAATTCCATTTTTTGAAATGATCATTCCTAAGAATTCTATTTCATTCTTATTTATATCGGCCTTTTTTTTGCTTAAAACAATTCCATTTTTTAAACAAATTTCTGAAAATTCTTTTAGATGTTTTAAGTGTTCTTCATATGTTTTAGAACATATTAATATATCGTCTATATAGACAATCAAAAATTCCTTTTCAGAGAATATTTTGTCCATTTTTCTCTGGAAGATTTGAGGTGCATTTTTTAATCCAAAAGGCATTACTATCCATTCGTAATGTCCATTGGGTGTACTGAAAGCAGTTAACTTTATAGAATCTTCTGTTAGTTTTATCTGCCAAAATCCACTTTTACAATCGAATTTTGAGAAATATGTTTTTCCTTTAGCAAGGTTTATAAGATTGTTTTTATTTGGGATAAAATATCCATCGAATATACAATTTTTATTAAGCTCTTTGTAATTTATTACCATTCGAGCTTTTCCTCTTTTTATTTCAGCATGATTTCTTACCATAAATGCTGGGCTACTATGAGGACTTTTACTCATCCTTATTAGTTTTAAATTTAATAATTCTTTAATTTGAATCTTAAATTCAAATTTGTCATCTTCGTTGTAAAGCATAGGCTTAACTCTAATGATGATGCTTGGATCTTTTAAGATTAAACTTGCTCTTTCGTGGCTTTGTTCCCACTTTTCTAATGGATTTTCTCCATAAGATTTTTGTAAGTTTTCTTTAATTTTTTCTAAATTAAGGCATTTACAAGTGATTTTTCTTAGATTTTCTAAGTATCTCCTTTTGTAATTTCCATTTTCCTTTTCAAGATTATATGGATTTTGTTTTCTAGGGACTTTAATGAAATGTCCACAAGGAGTTTTTAGGCTTATCATAAATAATGTCTGATGATAATCCTGAAATTGTTGTAAAAAATCATTACCTAGTAATAAATCTGTTTCCAGTTTATCGTAGGCAAAGAGTTTATTTATAGAAACAATTTTTGATCCTAAAATTATTTCTACCTTTTCTTTGGATTTATTTAATTTTTCTTTATCTCCTGTGATTCCAATCATTGAGATATTACTTTTGTTTAAGTCCCAATCTTTTATTAGAAAAGATTTTGCTAGACTTGCTTCAGATCCATTGTCTATTTGACAACATGTGGTTAATCTCGGAATAACTTATTCTGGGATTAATAATTAGTACCGGAATAAGTTATCCCTCCTCTTGGGTGGTATAAAAATCCCATCACAATTTGTCATGGGATAAACTTATTAAATGACAACATTAACCTTCAAATCATTTACTTTATATTACTCCTATCTCATTTCATATATATATATATATATATATATATTTCATTACAAGAACCAATTTAATCTAAAGAGCAGCGCATAACCTTCCCCTCCCCTCCCTCCCCAACCCAAAAATAAAAATAAAAAAACCCCTCTTAACAACATACACTACTTATTCTTTCTTCCAGGTAAATGGTGTTTACCAACAACCGTATTGGCTCAACAATGTACACTATGACAATCATTAAAATTAATGGAAAGTATTTAAGGCAAATGAGTATTTCATTAGACAATGGCTGTCTTAATCTAAATTAAAGGCATAAAAAAAAGTTCTAACAAAAAAACAATTCTTTCAGAATAGAAGGAACCAATCTTTATAACCAATCTTTTTTAGAGTGGAGTATTACAACTTCTTGGCACATAGTTGAACACAAAGAAAATTCATGAAAACTCATACATAAAAATAATTAAAGCTAAATAAGGTGAAACAACAATTAAAATTATACCAAAAAGTATACACAAAAAACTAAATAAGGTAGAGGGTATTTATGTAAACAAACAATTTATTTTCAGTAAATATGCAATGGATATTATTTTTAGTACAACAAACCAAACAGTCAAATAAGAAATGATACCAGGATAACTAATCCCATCATAACTAATCTCGGCATAACTTATCCCAACATAACTTATCCTATCATAACTTGTATTCAAACCAAACGAGCCCTTAGCTTATGCAATCTTCCAATTAGATGCACAACACTCCCAACTCATACAACTATGTTCCCAATTCTCGTCGGCGCCGAAACATAGGTCTTTCGAAAAGCTTGGAACAACGAGTATTTTTCCTATTCTTAAAATACGTTTTTTCTTTACAAAATAGTAGAACGAATGCTTGGATTAGGTTTCAATATTCCCACAAGGTTAAGGATTGTCGTTTTAATGGCTTCCTCAGACGATAATTTCTTTTTTTCACTATTTGTACAAGGTTAAGGAGGTCCATGCTTTAAGTTATTATAGCTTTGGGTGGCGCAAATTTTTGCATCACAACAACATTTAAGGTCATTTTTTGTTCGAAGTAGTTATTTTCCCAATCTAGAGAAAAACACGTCTTTGTTTCTGCGATCATATTGTGGTAAAGAAAAAGAAAAATTGAATTTTTAGTAACATACTCTACTGCCTCCCTGTGTTTGGTTTTGTTTGAGCTTGTATTGATATAAGTTCAACCCTAACTAAAATATAGATTGAGTTGTACGTTGATTATTGTTCACAAGCATACTTAGTCTTGCTAGAAAGAAAGGAAGAAACTTGAGGTGTGTTATAATATAATTTGTTCTTAGTAAAGTATTTTTCTTACAAAGTCATGCCCATAAGGTGTTTGCTTAAATGTTTAATTGGAGTGAGTGAGCTCACATTACACTACGTTGATTGAGTTAAGCCTTATAAGTTACTATCAAAGACATGATTTATATTCTTTAATACCATAATCCTTGCAGATTATGACTTGTTGATGCATGATTCCTATTATCATTTTCCAGTAGACAAAGTTGTTGACTTGTATTAAAGTGGTGTATAGCAGCCTGTAGTTTATATTAGGCATTGCAATCAAAGTATTGATTTGACGAGTCCTTTTCCCTTGAACACACTGAAAGTTACAACGAAGAAGGAAAGAAAATTTCAAATAAAAAAGTAGAACCAACCGTTTATGTCAATTTTTCTATTGATATTGTAATTGCTCAAAAGAAAAGAGAAAAGAAAAGAGTGGACAAAGATGAAAACAACTAACTACACAAAAGAAAACCATAAATGAAGGACTAGACATGCACCCATTGCCCACTACAAAGTTACAACAAGGTGAAGATACAAGTGCGGCATAAACACAAATCATTATCTGAATTAACATGTAAGCTATGATTTTCTAGTAAAATACTCCACCGTTAGATTTTATATTGGTTTTCCGCCTTTAATAATAATTCTTTTCTCTATTTGGACTTGGGATTAACTATATTTATTATTTATATATCCATACAGAACTCTGAAATTGTCAAAATTGTAACATTTAGGCCCTCTTCTTCTTTGATGGCTATATAATTTTAGCTACACTCTTAAACTCTTTTGGTTATTGGCTTTAGCAAAAAGCCGATAGATACGTGTTTGATGAATAGTTTGTGTGGCATTAGTTTAAAATATTGTTTACCTTTGAGTACTCTCATTTGGCCGGTATGTTATGTAATAGGAGTTCTTCTATTTAATAATTTTGTTTGTTCTTGGACCAACATCAAGTTAACGTTTAAATTTACTTTCATCTGCGTTTTTTATTTCATAAGCACTTTTATGGCTGGTTATAGTGCATACTAGCGGGATACCGATCCACTTGAACCATCTGTATTAACTGAACAACTCACTCATAGGTCAGGGGATGGAGGTATTAATATAATTCTAAATTCGAGATGTGATGGGAAGTTTTGGAACTGTGCACTAAAATATTCAACCACGAGTCTTAAAAGTGATTAGATTATTCAAATTGTATGGTGTTTATAGATCTCATCAACCTATTGTTGATCACTTCATTGGTCGAGAAATGGTGTTGTGAGAATCATACGTTTCACTTTAGGACGAGTGAGGCAACGATCACCTTACAAGATGTAGTATGGTAATCCAGTACTTGGTAATGAGCCGACGAGGACCATGGATGATTGGCAAAACATATGTCAAAAATTCAATTTTTAGGTTTTATTCCACATCCTCAAGACTTCAACCATAGTAGCCTCAAGGTTTCAGCATATGCTTTGCCCTAGTTGTCTGACATGGCAACACAAGATATGGTAAATAAAAAGGCTAATGTTACATGTTTTGGATGACTATTGGTAGATACATCTAGTAGTTATTTAAAAATCCTATATCTTCTTATGCTTGAGGAACGTTAATGCAATTGGGTCTTATAGTTGGGGTAGTGTGACTTTAACATGCTTGTATCGCTTTCACTGTAAGGCCTCACAAAGTATCCAAAATGAGATAGTTGGATTTCAACCACAACTCCAGGTATACTTACATAAATTATTTATATTTCTTCTAGTTTATAATTACCTAATCATACATATATATATATTATGTTTAGATTTGGGCATGAGAGAGAATTACGGTCCTCAGACCCCAAGTAATAGCACAATAAAACACCAAAAATATTTTGATTTACCTAGATGGTTTGCACATTTTAGTTTGACCGACACTACTAAGCATGCATTGGAAGTTTTTAGGAATGCACTTGATTCCATGACAGAGTATCAAGTACGATGTTATATCAATTTTGTTTTATTTTTCATGTATATTGTGGTTGAGAATTATTTGTTTTTTTATGTAGTTTATTTGGAAACCATATTCTGATGACTTAATTGAGAGTCGTCCCGACTATTATCGCATTGGACAAGACATATGGTGTCTTAGAGCTCTAATTTTTTGTTAGCATGTTGTCTAGGTGCACTTGCCTGATCGAGTTATGAGACAATTTGGGTTGAAATAGATGATACAAACTCCATTTCCATTTGATTCCCACACATTTTCACCATGATCGTCGAAGAAGACCAAATACAACTTGGGAGTTGGAGCATGCACATGGTTGCCTTTTTGAAACCAACTACTTCAAAATATTTGTGATGCACCAGTCAATTGTGAAACACTTCGATATGATGACCCCTACCTTATTTGGTTCCAGACGCATTACTCATTTTCTTCAATTAAATAGTAATAATCGTATCTTTAAATAACATTTCAATCAGAAAGTTTCATTTAAAGATATTATTATTATTTAATTAAACCAAAAGAAATATGAACCACTAGCCATTGTTTCATATGTTGTTGAATTTGGCGCACACTCTTGTTGTCCTTGAATGTAGGATTACCAGTAACAAAACGAGTAATATGTCTGAACCAAATAAGGTAAGGGTCATCGTATCAAAGCGGTTCAAAATTGACAGGTACATCAAAAATATTTTGAAGTCATTGGTTTCAAAAAAGACAACCATTGTGCATGCTCCAACTCCAAATTTGTATTTGATCTTCCTCGACGACCATGGTGAACACGAGTAAAATCAAATGAAAATGGAGTTTGGTATTATCTATTTCAACCTAAATTGCCTCATCACTTGATCAGACAAGTGGACCTCAACGACATCCCAACATAAAATTGAAGCTCACACGCCATATGTCTCGTCCAACGCGACAATAGTCGATACAATTCTCAATTAAGTCATCAAAATATGATTCTCAAATAAACTACATGAAAAGAAAAAGCAAATAAGTCACAACTAAAATATACATAAAAATCAAAACAAAATTTATATAACACCGTACTTGATTCTCCGTCACGGAATCAAATGCATTCCTAAAAACTACCAACACATGTTTTAGTAGTGTCGGTCCAACTGAAATGTGCAAACCATCTAGTAAAATGCCCAAATCTTTATATATATGTATGTAATATATGTATATATAATATATAATATATATGTCTATATATATATATATATATATACAAATAATTAGGTAATTATATAAGCTAGAAGAAAAATTAATAAATAATTTATGTAGTTATTAAGTATCTTGGAGTTGTGGTAGAAATTCAACTATCTCATTTTGGATACTCTATGAAGCCTTGCAAAAAAAAAGTGATACAAACGCACTAAAGTCGCACTACCCCAACTGTAAGACTCAATTGCATTGATGTCCTCAAGCATAAGAAGATACATGAGTTTTGTATGATTATCCATCATCATACAAACAATCATCCAGAACATGTAACCTCTAGTTTTTGATTGACCATATCTTGTCTTGCCATGTCAGGCAAATAGGGTTGCCCTAGCATGTGCACATTAAATGTAGAGACCTTAAGGCTACTAAGGTTGTGCAAAAACTTAACCAACCGATCAATCGAATCAAAAAAGTGTTATTGATTTATTGCTATTAGGTTACTGGGTTAACAATTTTTTAATGATTTTGCAGGAAAAAATTATTAGGTTATCAGTTCAATTTGATTTTTTAATATTGGGTTATTGGGTAAACCATTAACCCGTCAGAGCGTAGTAATTTACTACTTTACCGTACATAAATATTAAATATTAATCTCAATACCTTACTAGTTAGTACATTTGCCCTTTAGGCTTCAATTCACACTTCATAGTAATTATGATTTCACAACTTCACATTATACAAAATGTCAAAACTTAAAGTAAGAACCCTATTCATCTTAATTTCTCTTTGTGTTACACTTTTATTGTTCTTTTCATCTTATTTATTATTGTTTCTATTTTATGAACATTTGTAAAGTTACATTATTGTCTTGTCACGTCAGATTGTTGGAGAATCATATATTTGTTATATAAGCATTTTCTTATTGGTTAAACTAAAAACTAAACTGTTAAGGACCTAAACCGATACAACTGAAAATCGATAAAAAAAATATCTTATTCATTTGGTAATTGATTTAGCGTATTTGAAACCAAAACTCGATAAATCAAACCGATAATACATAAAATTGAACAAAATCGACCGATGCACACCCCTAGAGGCTACTATGGTTGAAGTTTTGAGAATGTGGAATAAAATCTAATGGTCTTTTGACGAATGTTTTGTCAATCTCTTATAGTCGTCATCGGCTCATTACCAAGTATTGGATCACCATTCACAAGTGAGCTAAAGGAACACCTCCACATCCTGCAAGGTGATCGTTGTCTCACCCATCTCTAAAGTAAAATGTGTGAGTCTCACAACGTCATCTCTCGACTAATAAAGTGATTAAGCTATGATTAAAAATAGGTCAATGACATCTATAAAATCTATAAACACCGTACAATTTGAATAATTTAATCACTTTTAAAACTCGTGGCTGGATGGGATATTTTTATACGAGGTCCCAAGACTTGTCATCACAAGTTCTCATAATTAGAACTATATTAACAACTATATTAACACATCCATCCTGTGACCTATGTGTGGGTTGTTTAGTTAATACAAACGGTTAAAGTGGACCAAGATTCAACTAGTGTGCATTATTACCAACCATAAAAGTACCTATGAAATGAAGAACATATGAAAGTAAACTTAAATATTAACTTGATGTTAATCCGAGAAGATTTCAAGAAAATTAAAACAAAATTATTAAATAGAAAAACTTTAATGACATAATATACAGACCAAAGGATCAAGCACACAAAAGGCTTTCAAACATCCCAAGGATCAACCACACAAAGGCTGTCAAACATCCTCTTGAATCTTTTAAACTAGTGTTACCACACCACACCAACTATTCATCAAACACATATCAACTTTTTGGTAAATAAAAATTTTTTACCAAAAAATTAAAAAAAAAAAAGAACAAAAGGAGGTAAAGAAAGAGTTTAAGAGTGTAGTTAAAATAATATAGTCATAAAAAAATAAGGCCTAAATGTAGAGATAAAACAATTTTGACAATGCAGGATTTTATAAGGATTGAAATATTGCTAATCCTAAATCCAAATGGAGGAAAAAAAATATTAAAGGCTGACAACCAATATATAATCAATCTAATGATGGAGTACGTTACTAGAAAATCATAGCTTACATGTTAATTCAGATAATGGTGTGTGTATATGTCACACTTGTGTCTTCACCCTGCTATAACTATGTAGTGAGCAATAGTGCATGTCTAGTCCTTCATTTCTGGTTTGATGATATTGTGCTACTTTCCTATTCTACTGTCTTTTCTTGCTGTGTTGTACTAATTTCTAGTCAATTAGAATTTGATATCGTTAATTCATATTGAATTTTTGTTATTTTCTGAATGAGTACTACACATTTCTTTTTCATTGTTAAGAGGGTTTCAAATGAAATGCTAAAGTAGTACCCATGCTACTAACATGTGGAGATGACAATGAAGTTCGAAACAATATATTGAAATTTATCTTTAGTTGATCGATTGGTAAATTAGATGGACCTAAAGACCAGTTCAAGCAACAATGATATTTACCCCTGGTGCCACCATAACTGGCTTTAGAATCTCTAGAGTGAGAAAGTTTGTTCCTCTGGTACAACCACCACCCGTAGAAGGCCTGATACTTAATTTAGTCCCAAGAAATCTCAAAGTGGCAATGGCATTTTGAGCCAAAGCATAGTGCTTGACTGCTCTTTCTGCCATTACACCAACTGCTACTGCCAGAAGGTGACTATCTGCAACCAGCTCTTCACCATTAGCTGCAGTGTTTGTCAAAATCATTCCTACTCCTCTAGCTTCTTTTACCACTTGCCCCTTTTGAACTCGAGGAGGATTGATTCCTTCTAAACTCGAGCACTGATTCCCCTAGGTATGGATGGATATAGCTTAAATTGGATGGGTTTTTTTAATCCTGGTCGTCAACGTGTCTCTCTGTTAGTTATAAGGGCAAATCGATGCCAAAATTAGCGCAAGGGTATATTTAGCCCAAAGTATAACAAAGGGTATATTTAAATTATTTCTGATAGTACAAAGATATATTTAGCCCTTTTCCATTTAAAAGGTGGCTTATTTCGGTTAAAAATTCACCATATCCTCCATCTAAACCCACATCCAGCTATTACAGGTCATCAGACTTATTGGATTGTCAACTTGTTGTAGTTCTAAATTTTGGTTTTTGGTACATGACTATTCCCACTTTATAAACGATCCTTCATCCCAAAATTCAAATCCCCTTATTCAACAAGGAAAACACAACAAGCAAGTTACATAACCTCGTCCCCAATCCCCTCAGCTGCAAAACTCATTCATGTGCCACTTACAAACTAAAACAATGCTTGAGACACCAAAAGAAAGATGCCTGTCTAAGTTCATAACTTCATATATAACTTTCCACAATCAGATTTTGTAAAGCTTATAGTAATTGTTCCTTGTATCATTTCCCCACATTTCCTCCAATTGTCCCATACAACCCTTGCTCCTTTTTCTTTTACAAAAAAAAGTGGTTTCTGGTCCAGCTTATTCGCAACTTGATTATCTTATCACATACCTGCATCCTCTTACCGATACATGTACTAAATAACTTCGTCACCTAACACAAATAGATGTAAGGAGATCACCTTACTTTTCATTTTCTTTCGGCCTCTGCTGGGATCCGAACCCCCTAGTTTCTTCTAGTCTGCATTCAAGCTTTACACTGACAGCTAGACTACACCTTCAGACACCACAACGACCTCTTATCTTACAATGACCAAAGTGAAAAATAGCTTCACAATCAAAATTTAATTTAGGTCTTGCGGGAGTTCTCTACTATACATTCATTAACTAATAAATACTGTATATATGAAGTTCGTATTTTGGTTACGACTGATGGTAACTAAATGATCGACATTTATATTGACTTCAGGATTACAACTAGTTTCAGCTAATAGCCATCTTGAATTCAAGTTGCTTCTATTACACTTATCCTCAACAAAGCCTTAATTTCAAAGAAACTGAGGGTGATGGCCTCCTAAAGTTAGAAGCTTTTACCAAAGCACTTCCCATTTTCCTTTGTGGGACATCGAATCTAAATCAATTAAAGAAGTGAAGGCCATTATAATCAGAGTTCCATATTTACTTTTTTCAATTGGAACCAGTTATGGCTCTTAAGGTGGTATTCCTATTTTCTGAACTATGTAACCTTGGACTCCATAAATACACCTGACTTCGAGGAGTAACAAATAGATTAACAAAAGTAAGAAAGCTAACAGAGTCTGTTAACTCCAAGGTGTCCACTCCCTTTTCCAAGTCAATAAAAGAACCTTCTAAAAGGAACAGAGAGGGTTATAATGCACTTCTGCCAAAAAAAAAGAGGAGATACACAAACCTGCCAGCCTTCCAAGAGTGGTCCACGACCGCATCTTGCTGATTGGAAATTAGATAAATCAACATTGTTTCTTCCAACTATGTAACTCCAATAATCAGTGGCAGCTGAAGCAATATCAATAACTTCCACCTGCCTAACTGCCAGTTGGTCCTCACTCAAGCCATGCACCTATCACATAATTATCTAAAGTCAATACCAAGATACACACAGGAAAGATGGCATTAGAAGTAGTGATCTTATTCAAGCATGAAAGACTAGCATGACTTCCATTTTTAAGATTATTGGAACCCTTGTTGTGACTCAAGGATCAAGTACATTGAACTTACATTCTCAGAGTATCCATTGTCATCTTTGTGGATGGTGTCAATGCTCATAAAGAACTTCGAAAAATATGGTGACTGCAAAAAGAAATCAATTGAAAATTTTAATACTGCACATATCAAACTTCCACAATGCATAGGTAGTTAGGGACGGTATATGTCACTAGTAATTACCTTAACAACTGCATCAAATGGTGATACATGTTCGACAGAAACCAGTAAATAGGTTAGTATGAAGGCAGAAGGAAGACTTGGATACTAACCAAGAAAAGAACATTAATTGCAAGTAAGAACGTAAACCTGATCGACATTTAGGATATGCGTTCCAAGCTTCTTCTTGCATCACAAGGGCATCAGCTGGTGCAAATGTAGTCAACCAAGATGGCGCTTTGCTGCAATGATAAGGCGAATCAGGTCTCAAACTATAAGCTTTTAAAAAACAAAAAAGACTGCTCAAAAGGCTCTCTTTACAAGTTAAGTCAACCAAACAAAACATTTGTCTAGTAGGTTAAAAATCTCTGGCAGATATATGATGCCTTAAGAATCTAAAACTACTTTTTAACCTCATAAATTCAATTTTTATGATTTACCCCCTACCCTACCCAACCCACACACACAACAATAACCTTCTTATGCCAGAGCAACCATGTCCAAAGTACTTAACTTCTTTTGTGTAAAATCCATCAACTTTAATAATCACAAACCTAATAAGTTTGTGATTGATTTAAAATACCAATAAAATAATAAATGTCTATTAGTACCATCACTGCTTACTCAATCAATTCAAGACCGAATTTCGCTATAATCAAATAGAACTCATTAAATAAGGTTGAACTCAAGTTACCTCTGCAAGTGGTAAAATTTTGATGTGTATTGGCCCTCTCCAAATTCATCATCACTAAATGGTCTGTTTTGTAAAACCTCCACTCCTTCATCACCTGTGGTGCTTTGCTGTTGCATTTTCATGACCATGTACATCTGAGCTACCTGATACTGCAATTCAAATACTAAATTAATTTATCCAAATTAAAAAAAACACTAAAATAAGCATTCAGTTTACTCTAAAAGTTGTGCAGTTTAGTCTACCTCTTCCAATGACAAGGGCATCACAATTCGACTTCAGAAAATCCCCAAGTGACAAAGAAGTCATTTGGTCAAGGAAACACTAACAAAATGGAACATCCTACAAATTAAAGTTCAATATCCTTCTAACTAGAACTTGACGTAACTGATAAAGTGTGAAAACAACCTCCTCTTACATAATAACCTTCTAACCCCTTGCACAGGAAAGCTCCTGCCTTTTTCTAATCGTTTTGACCAAAAGAAAAGTTCTGTAAGAAGTAACCATAAGCACTAAAATGAAGGTCATACTCATATGAAAAAAGATTAGCTTGTTAATAATTTCAAAAGAATCACTATTAATATGCATATGATCTAAGGAGGCATAATTTTAAACATGCAACCATAAAAGAATAGCAAGAATTTCATGGTTAAAAGGATACAATTCCTTCATTTGAACCATTTCTACAATATTGACCGAAGCAAAAGTGAATGAAACGTTGCAATTTCAGTGACCCAATAAGTCAGGGAACAGGGGAAGAGAAGAAGTATGAATTTTATATCAACCCACAAATTCAGAGAGAGGATGGGTGATGGTGGTGTTATGGCAGACGCGTAGAAGAATCTTCAAGAAAAGGTAAAGTGCTGAGGAGACACGTTTGACTAGAAGAGGAGAGGCGGTCCTTCTTAAACAACGTGTACTCTTCTGCAGAACTTTGATCTTCCCAATGACATTTTTTGTTTCTAGTGTTATACACAATCCTCTATCCCAAATTATTATCTCGTTTTTCATAGGTCTGGTACATTATGTGATATGAAATCATATGATATGAAAATATGAAATTCAAATTTTGTTTGGTTATGTCATTTAAATTTTTATATTTTATGTATTTTTATAAATATAAAAATATCATAAATTGAAAAATTATTAAAATTGTCTCAATTATTTATACAATTTTACCAAATAAATACAAATTTATAAAGTCGCATAGTAAACTGTCACAAAGATATTCTTAAAAAATATAATATTTATTGATCAAGTTTTGATTCAATTAAAAAAAGTTATACATAAGTTGTGGTATACTAGTTTTTAGTATAATCCTCCCACATATATAGTACTGACAATTTTCTCATGTTGAGCTTTCATTTCTCGTTTATATGATTGAGAAGACGAACCAACATTGTTATTTTGAGTCATTTGTTAGTCAATTTGGTTGGTAAATATATTTGATAAAAAATAATGAATTTGGTGAATATAAATGATAAAGTAGAAATTGATTTGAAGTAATAATAATTATATGAGATATAAATGGTTTGAAAAGTAATAATATGGATTATAAATTTTATTTACAGATGAAATAAATGGTAAGTAGATATATATGTGGAGTTGTTTTTACAAAATATAAATTTGTGAGTCAATTTTTGTATTTGAAATTTTCAAATCACGATCTTTGGAAAAAAAAAGAATTCATCTCATGGTATGAAATCATGAGATGAAATCAGCATGAAATCGCATGTCCAAACGTTGATTTCATATCGCGATTTCATATCGCATGTCCAAATGCCTCCATTTGCCATGCGATATATGAAATCATGAGATAGAGTTAAAGTTTTGTTTGGACATGCGATATGGAGTTTTGTGTCGTATATTTTTTCTCATAATCATAAGAATCTCATAAGTTGTAAAACTATTACAATAGTCTCAATTATTTATTGAATTTTACCAAATAAACAAAAAATGATATAATGAATTATTACAAGCCATTGTGGCCAGTATTATTCACTCAATATAGATGAGTTTTTTTTATTAAACATTAAAGTAGTAGTATAAATTTGGTTGATAAAAATAATAAATTTGTTGAATATAAATGATCAAGTACGAATTGATTTAAAGTAATAATAAATTTTATGTTGGTGAGAATAATTAATTTTAAAAAGTAATGATATGATTATAAATTTTATTTACATATGAAATAAATAGCTAGTAGATATAAATGTAAGGTTGTTTTAACAAAATATAAACTTGTGAGTCAATTTTTGTATTTGAAAAATCTCAAATCATGATATGGAATTCCCAAATCATAATTTTTGGAGTATATGAGATATATCATGAGATGGAATTAGTGTGAAATAACATGTCCAAACGCTGATTTCATATCACGATTTCAATATCGCATGGACAAACACCTACATCTACAACCTTATTCTATAATTTACTCTTCAAATATATATATAATTTTTAGAGAGAATCAACTCCAGTTTAATTCTCAATTTTACTCTCTAAAATAGAATCTTCTTCTATCTCCTCAATATTATATTATTATTTTTATTTCACAATATAAGTTTTTCTTTCTTGATTAACAAATATTCTTTTCAAATTTTTTATTTTAAATTTTTAAATAACATAACTTGTAAGCAAATATTATATAATATACTCCCTCCATTCACTTTTACTTGTACTTAATCATAAAATAGATTTTCATTTTTACTTGTTACTTTTAATATATCAAGAAAAGACAATTAGTGTTTTCCATGTTTTTACCCCTAGCATTAAATATTATACTCGATATCATTTTTCAAGACTCAATACTAGACATTAATTAGTAGGGATAGTGTGGTAAAATACATATATCATTAATTTTTTCCTTAATGAGTGTGTCAAGTCAAACAGTAACAAGTAAAATGAACGGATGGAGCACATATTAATCGACAATTCAAATTGTCACGAGCCAAAAGCGGAGACCATGATGACACACACCCCGAACACCCAATTTGATGTGTAAGTCAAAAGAATAACACATACGGAACTTTCAAAGGAAAGTTGGGCCACAACCGACGAGAAATGAAAAACAACAAAGAAATTCTCAAAACCTGATATCATAAGCATAAAGAGCATCTAATACATTTCTAGAATCTGGAATACACCTCAATTTTTTTAAAATAAATTAAAGACTGTAAATAATAGATGGAGACCAATGACGATTCAGAAAGCAAGATCTCATTACAACTTCGAATGAGAAGAAATCGTTAGATCCGATCAACTGCTACGAAGATCACCATCACTAGGATCTGCATAAAAAAGATAACAGAAGTAGGGGTGAGTACAATTCATGCACTCAGTAAGTTAGACTGACTGAGTATACGCAGCTAATCAGAATTAAGAAATAAACTATGAAATGCTTCCATCTGCATACAGAAAAGTCTCACTCCGACATAAGTGAGGACAATTTATATAATAACGGAGTGAATAAGGTAAATACATAAGGTTACAGTTAATATTGATATAACATATAAGAAAGTTACACAACACAACAAAGTTGGTCAATGCAATATAATGAGATGATGAAATGATGTGGTGGAATCAATGTTGTGCCGTAATTTCACTATCTCTAGAAAAATCACATTTTTTTTTGAAATGTTCTAAGTATAAAACAATTGGAGAAAAATACTTAGAAAAGAGTCGCCACTTAATTTTTTTAAAGAAATTAAGAAAACTTATAATTTTCAAAGATTTAAACAGAAAAAAATCATTTGAAAATACCAAAGGGGGTTCGGGGTTCAATTTACACTTCGAGAAGGGTTTAAGCATTCGAAGTGTCCGCTA
>JAJOOO010010637.1:0-38520 GCA_029582685.1 Solanum piurae
GCGGGCCCTGCTCTGATACCATGTTAAATTAGGTCTTTAGGCCTAACTCACACCCCAAAAGCTAGCTCAAAGGGAAGAGGATTGCCCAAGCCTTATAAGGAGTCCACTCATCTCATTAACCACCGATGTGAGACTTTTGTCATTCTTTAACACTTACATTGTAAAGTGGTTGGCCAGCTGTGGAATCTGTTTACTAGCTTCAGAGGTATAAGTTGGACTGTTCCAGGGAGAACAGGACAGGCTCTAGAAAGCTGGAATATAGAGGGCAGTGGCAGCACAGACAAGAGTAGATGGAAAATTGTCCCAGCTGTTATTTGGTGGACCATATGGAAAGAAAGGTTGCTATTGGTGTAGTTCAGAGTATATAGATGACCCTGTGGCTATTGTAGACATTCTAGGATCCTTATAAAGGAGAAAGGAGGATCTAGGGATAGTTCTCTTTTTTCTTCTTTTCTTTTCTTTATCCTTTGTTTATTTTCGACACACATGTGTGGAGGGAGGATATGATGTAAATTTTTGGATACCAGCTTTGAACTGATGATTGATATACAAATGTTACCTTTATCAAAAAAAAATAACGCCAACTTATGAACTCTTTTGTCTAAAGTAATGCCAACTAATGAACATCCATGCATTATGTTATTTCACATCTTCTTAGAACTATGAAAATTCGTCTTTTCAAGTAATTTCCTGACATTCAATGATTGAAATGTGTTACTCTATATGGCCCATTTAGAGTAAAGGCTCCTCCGAGAACCATAGCTTGTCTCACTATTGCCACAGTCATGCTCCTCACACACGTCGGGAAAAGTTCCAATGGCTAAATTAATAGAATGTTAAACATTGTTCACACACTGAAATATGAAATCAATTCGACCCCTATTTGCAATCTTTTAAATTTTCCTCCCTCAACTACAACACAACCTATGCTACAAATTCCACCAAGTATAGAAACTCCTACTAGTGAACCTGTCCTACAAAGATTCCCAATAAATAAAAGAATCAAGACGGAAGATGGCAATTCAGATAACCCATTCAGTGTAATGCTTAGGTAGAGATTTAAATTTAAACTTCCAACGCCTAATGGCATACATAGTAAACCATGCCAATACTAAATCCAACTCACATCAGAGCCCCCACTCATGACTCCTCACTAGAATCATGAGTCTTTAAATCAAAGCACCCTTGTAAGGCAACTAACATATGCCAGATGAATGGAGATCTCAAAGTATCAAACAGATAAATATCATCAAACATTCTCATTGTGATGTGGCCAAACGCGCGAAAAATATGAAGACATCTCAGAAAACTTAACAAATAACCACTTACAACACATGAGTAATATATCATCAAGCAAGCTTCAACAGGTTGACCAACCAACTCACTATTTTAAGCTCCAGGGAATATGCTAAGGGAGTTTGATGTAATACAACACAGCAAGATGCAATAAAAGGTTAATGTCAATATAAAAGATTTTCACTGAATTTGATACCTTAAAATAAGTTGGATAGGCAGCAACCAATTTTGTTTGCTCTGAGTTCATTGGCCTAAGAAATAGCAGCATTGCACGAAGGTTGTTCAGAATGTTGTGCATCAGAGTCGGGTTCATTAAATAAATCTCCAAAACCATCCAAGAGCAGCTGAGGACCTTATTTTAACATGTTTCCAGCAGTTAAGGTTACTTCTTTGTAAGGAAGTAAAAGAATCTCTGAATCTTCAAGTTGCAACGGGGCTTCATCTTCCGATAGCCTCATATATGAATCAGTTCCAAGATTTGAATCCACAGCACAGACCTATTAGAAGTCATGTTAATCAGTCATTAGCTGACATCAGAAAGTTGATTAAGCCGGTCATATTGGCCATAATTAACCATATTTTTCTGAATACTAATTTGACCAAAATAAAGAATGAGAAATATTGCCCAGAAGACCAACTAATTGCAGCAAGCATGAATAAATTTCCAGGTTCATCTAAGAACTTACCAATGATAAGTTGCAATTATCAAGCCTGAGAAGAGGTCATGTAAATTAGTGATAGTTCTTATGTATTTGAGAATGGAAATAGCCAATAATTGGTGTGAAGATTTACCGAATGTGGCATCATTTGGCAATTTCTCTGTGTGTTTCAACGATACAAAGGCATACAAGAATTTGTGTGTTGAAACGTCATATTCAGTCTCCCCGTTATGATCATGTGGTCGGTAAAGGACAGTTCAACTTCTTCGTGCACCAAAGCGTAGTTGGGGTTGACCCGATCTAACCGGCCATGATCAACATAGTAACTCTTATTTAATAGTGTTGCTTGAATCTCTGTCCCCTAGTATTGATTTAAGTGACGGGTGATGTGTCAATGATATTACCTATTCGTCAACTAATATTATCATTTTGAAAGTGCCTTCAAGCCTTGAATTCTTGTAAGGTATTACTGAAGTCTGAAGCCCTTTGAATAACTTATACTCTCATCCCCCATTCGACAGAGCGTTTTGGTATCTTGATAAATGGGGGAATATGTTTTGATAATTCAGTTTCAGTCACCATGTGTGCTGAATCTGGATGCTTAGAGGTACAAAGGGGAAAGTGAATATCAATGTTAATTCTAGGGGGTTGTGTGTATTAGGAGAAGTCATTGAAAACACAAAGTAGAGGATAGATGTGCGAACAGATGTAAATTGTACATAAAAATGAGCATTTAAAAGTTACTAGTTTGGAACTTACAACTCGTTAATGGTGGCGAGCAATTTCAACAAAGGCAGTGGCAAGCAACTTCACCAAAGCCAAATCCAATATTTGAGATTGCGTTTGCGTTCGAATAACAGGGCATACCTCTTCAGTTTTTGCAGAAGCTCGATATTTCATATGAGATTGCCTTCATTCTGTGATTGTTTTAAAGAGAGCTCTTTTTTAGTTAGGGCTTCTTTTTTTTTGGAAAAGAGTCAAAAAATACTCTCTCACTATGTGATGACGGAATATGTCCCCGTTTATATTTTGGTCAAAAGATGTCTTTCAATACTTAAAAAATGATCTTATTATTATTTAATAAGTCAAAAATACCACATGTAATATTTTCAAAATTAAAAAACTAAATTTTCCCTATCGGTGTTATAACTTTATTTCCTCATTTGTTAGGAGACAATTATAATATCTTATAATTTAGATGGTTTTATTTGTTTTTCAATGTAATGTTATGCTTCTTTGTAGTTGACTATGAAATTTTAACGGAATAATGATTGTTTTGTATGTGTTCAAATATATGCGTGCTTGAATTCATATGAAAATAATTATTATTATTTCAAGAGGTGAAAAGTTAACAAATAATTAGAGAATCTAGTAGCTAAAATCAATTATAGTGACCGGATTTGTTATCGTGATATAGGATTTTAACGATCAGAATAATAATCTACAAAGGATAAATTTGATCACTAAAAATGGAATATAACAATCGGAATTTATATCTGAATTTTTATTTTATTGGTGATGATTCGATTTGATTCTCACCTTTCCAATTTTTCAAAAAAAAAAACGATTATTTATAACACTATACTATGTTGAGTAACTAAGAAGTGGCGTTCATAATATTGTTGAAATATCAGATTATGGCCTGAAATCACCATCTTATAGACAAAGTAGGAAAAAGGAAAGAAATTCAGTACCAAATGATTCCAGTGATTGCTTTTTGTGCTGATGGGATTAGGGATGACAAATAGGACGGGATAGGACGGATCAAAGGTTAAATAGGACAGGGCACGACAATATTTAAACAGCACAGAACAGGTTAAAACTTTTTTTCAGAATATTAAATGGGACGGGGCGGTGGTAGGGCAAGTCCACGCTTGGGCTTGTTTAGCTATTTGTTATGCCTATAATAGTTTAGTTTTCTCAAATCTCAATAAGACAAATAGTTGAATGGGGCAAGGTAGGGCAAAGGAAGACGTAACCCGCTCCATTCTGTTTGGAATGGAGCCGGAGGAAGTATTTGACAATGCTGCTGAATGATTATCAAGAAAGTAAGGTGACCAAATGGGTTATATAATATGCCTCCCTTGATGCTTTTTGCCTTGTGAAAAGAGAAATTTCCAAATTCCAACAGTTTAATATACTACATTCAAACATTTATATTACTTTTTTCACGTACAGACTATCCTTAGTATTAAATAGCTACATAAAATAACAGTCGGACTTTCGAAATTAGTTAGCACCCAACACAACAAAATTACACATAAGACTGAATATTTCATAGGAGATTGCGTTCATGTTTTAAAGAGAGTTGTTTTCAGTTATAATTTTTTTTAGTAAAAGAGTCAAAAATACCTTTTTACTATGTGATAATTGAATATACCCTCAGTTTATATTTTGGTCTAAAAATATCCTTTCAATAATGTGGTAAAAACTGATCTTATTATTATTTAATGGGTCAAAAATACAACATGATATTTTCAAAATTTAAAAACTCAATTTTCCCTATTGGGATTTGGGGTTATAACTTTATTTCCACATTTGTTAGGAGACAAATATAGTGTCTTACAATTTAGATGGATTTATATGTTTTTTGATGTAATGTTATACTTCTTTGTAGTAAACTATGAAATTTTAACGGAATAATGATTGTTTGTATGTGTTCGAACATCTGTGTGTTTGAATTCATATGAAAAAACAATTATTATTTTAGGAGGTCAAAAGTTAACAAGTAATTAGAGAATGTAAACTCTAGTAGCTAAAATCAATTATAGCGATCAAATTTGTTATGGCCAATAAAGGATTTTAACAATCGAATAATAATCTACAAAGGAAATTTTTTATCACTAAAAATAGAATATAACAATAGGAATTTATGTCGTTCCTAAAGAATCTCTAACAACCAAATTCGATAGTTAACTCTTAACTTCAAGGCTTTTACCGACCAAAATTTTCAATGTGTTGAGCATTTTTATATTGTTAAGAATAATTTACATGTTCAATAGGGTGCATTAGTAATGCTTGCATTAGTAGTGTTTGCATTAGTAATGCATCCATTAGTTATGCAAGCATTATTTCTTATACATTGTTTGGTTTGATGTATTAGAAATAACAAATCTTGCATAATTTCTATTGAAAAATATATGTTTACAAAAATACCCTTCACACTTTATTTATTTGTACACTTCCTTTGCAACAAAGTTCTTTGTTAAAACACCGAAAAAAAATTATTTGCTAAAACATCTTCTTCTTCTTCTTCTTTTTTTTCAAAAATAAGATTAAATAGTTGTACTATTGCGTCAAATATTTTTGTGAAAAGTTGGCAAAGAATTTTTTTTATAAAATTTATCGTCACAATAGTAAAAAATTTGATTAAATTATATTGAGATTAGATTTTATTTATAAAAAAAAAAAAGATACTTAAGAGGCCATAAAACCTATTAAGACACCAACAAATTAAAAGACACTAAAAAGCAAATAAAAATAAAAATAGAAACTTATGACAACAAAGAAAATGAAAAGGCTTTAAGGGTAGTTTTGTAATTATTTAATCTAATGCAAGTGTTAAAATGCTATGTATTACTAATACCTAGAATTCCTTGGTATTAATAATACACAACTTAATACACAATAGAGTGTATAACTAATGCTTGCATTAGTTATACATGGCATGAAAATGTGTACCAAACAAGGTACTACTAATACACACACCTAATGCATGCATTATATTTCCTAATACACTCTACCAAACGACCCCTTAGTTTGCAGGATCATTGAATATTGTTTCACTAGTCATAAAGTGCAATCACATGTAAATAAACACAAACTACACCATATAAAGCCACAGTCTAAAATCGTACATGTTACAGTTGTTCGTTCCAACACTTTTTGGAGAAGAAACCTTCAAAGAATCTTCACACGAACTTTTCTGGAATTTGGAGTCTGTACTTTTGAAATTGTAGAGAATGAAAAGATTTTCTTCTTTTTTATGATTTCTCCGAGATTATAATTCTGTAGGGACGCAACTATTCAAATAGTTGTGTCTCTTCCCTTATATTTATTGATATTATACCCCTGCTTTCTTATTCTTCGGTGTAAACGGAAACATTTCTTGTGTTAATTTATCTTTAGTTTGTGTTGATGATAATAATTGTTTGATATGTGCTCTGTTATTTGAGCTTCAGTATCAAGGATTAACAACTAGAAAATTGTAACCTAAATTAATCCATATCCTGTTCAACGAAACAGAACAGTATTTCTCCAAACCCCTTATCACTGTCTCAGCCATCTAAATTTTGCCTGAAAAACGGATATTTCAGGCGAATCAAACAAAAGAGATCTAGCCATACACTCTTATCTGACTTAAATACAATGATTCATCAGAACTGAAAGCCTCAAGCATACCTGCTAAAAACTATCTGACGTAAACAAAAAAATGCAGACCTCCTCCTTTCAAGAAAAAAGTCAAAATGAGAACCATTACACAATCATAGACTTCGATGCTACATATCATACAGCTAATTATCATTAAAAAAAATGTGGATTACTGCTCATCTTATCAGGTCGAGGAAAACTAGAGTTGCAAGAAATGTTAATACATATGTACCATCTAAAATGCAACATACAAATGTTTCATGAGAAACTAAGACATCATAACATTTGGTATGCCACAAGATAAGTAACTTGTTGCATAGACAAGTTAAAGTTTCATGATTGCATGAGTATTCACTAAAAACTCAATATAAGGCAACATCTCATGTATCCTAAGATAGAAAACTACTTGCAGTTTAATCATCGCAAGCTCACTACTAGTAGGATCTTGGGCAACAAAACAATTTCTCAGCCGATTGAGATAAAAATGTGGACACACAGTTAGTTGAACATATCTTGCACATTATTCCCTTTGATATCACAAACTTCTCCAAAACAGTTGCATTCTTTAACAGAAATTCTGAAAGTTTCAAAAGCTTGTCAAAGCCCTATTTGAAATGATCCTTAAAGCACCGCTCTCCAGGGGAGTTGATAATCTTAACATTCTTGAGGTTGGGAAACCCAAACTTTAAAATCCAATTTCGCAAATCAATATCATCTCCTTTGACCAAATCTGATAACTCAAAGTGGCAGTGGGTATCTTCAAGCTGGAGAAAGAGAATTTAATCAGGACTAAATTCAGGTTAACCTCATGGATATTGCACAAAAGTGGGAAAAAAATGATTTCAGAACCAACAAACTATCTTAAAGATCCATGGTACGTAAGCCAAGCAAAGAGTGGATGGCACCCAACCCTTTCCGTTTCAGACCTCATTTGACTCAAAGAAAGCAACAACACCAACCAATTAATGTTAAGCTTTGCAGTGACAAAAGAAAAATTCTCAGGAGGGGTGGTTAAACTCATAAAATGAATGGATTTAAAAGAAGAGAGGAAGTTACAGATTTTGTTCATATATCTATGTCATGTCCCTCTATGTCTAGTGCCTCCATATATATATTTATGTTGAGTGTCTCTACATAACTTAATGCTCGCAGAAGACCAGCTACTCCATACAAATTAAACCTCTTCACATGCAACTCCAGCATCAGATATTTGCATTTCATTTCTGGAAGTACAGTTCCTTTGAACAGCAACATGCACAGAACCTGTAGCAATAATCCCAATGAAATTAGTAATAGAAAGAATGGAGAAAGCAATAAGTACAAAAAGAAAGTACTCCATGGCAACATAAGTTATGTGACAAATCTATTGAATTTCTTTAACAGTATATGCAACACGAAAATAATCAGCAGACATCTTTATACAAGAAAATGTGGGTAACATACAAGAAATAAAGTCAAATACAATAATAACAAAATAATACATAAATATGCCCTTTAACTTGGCCTCATTTCACATTTATATACCCTCCAACTTTGGGTGTGCACAAATAGACACGTAAACTTGTATAAAGCTGAACAAGTAGACACACGAGCCCCATGTGGCATAATACTCATAGGACACAAATTGCCATGTAGGATGCCACATAGGACGTGTGTGTCTAGTTGTTCAATTTTATACAAGTTTAAGTGTCTACTTGTGCACACTCAAAGTTTGAGGACATAAATATAAAATGAGGCAAAGTTAAAGGGCATATTTATGTATTATGCCTAACAAAAATTGGCACAACATAACAATTTGCTTCAAACATATGAGCTAAACCAGTTCATCTCCTGCAAAGGAGCTCATAGCATTGGATGAGTTTGTCAATTTTTTGTTGAATGCCTCTCAAAGTGAGAGAGTCTTTCCATTATATAGAGAGAATAAAGATTACACATCCCTAAAGATCCGTCATTCCTATCCCTAAAGATCAGCTATTCTATCTCTACAAATATGCTATTCAATCTTTCTAAATCTGTTTTGCTATCCCTCCAAATCGCTATTCTATCACAATATTTATTCCTTTGATTCTACAACAAATCTATAAGATCATGCTAATTTATATCACTATCTAATTACATTAATATATACAATTATTTAGATGTCCATCATGCTAACATCCCCCCTCAAATTGATGTTGGTGGATCAAGAAGCATCAATTTGCCTACTAGAAACTGATGGCATTGTCATGCCATGGATTTTGTAAACACATCAGCTAATTGAAGATCACTGGACACATGTGGAAGAGTAATGACTCATTTATCTACAGTTTCTCGTATATAATGACAATCTACTTCGATGTGTTTGGTCCTCTCATGAAAAACTGGATTAGTAGCAATCTGAATAGCACTTGTATTATCAGCATGGAGAGGAGTAGGATGAGATTGAGGAAATCCAATCTCAGCAAGTAATCCACGAAGCCATACAACCTCGGAGCAAGCAATAGACATGGATCGATATTAAGACTATGTTGAAGATTTTGACACACGATCTTGCTTTTTACTCTTCCAAGATATCAATGACTCTCCAAGAAACATGCACCAACCAGTGACTGAACGATGAGTATCAGGACATCCCGCCCAATCAGAATCACTAAAAGCATTAAGATGAATAGGAGAACCATTTGGAAAGAACAATCCAAGAGTAGATGTTCCTAGAAGATACCAAATGATGCGACGAACAGCCACCAAGTGGAGATGACGGGGAGCTTGCATAAATTGACTAACTTGTTGAACTGCAAAAGAGATATCAGGCAGAGTAATAGTAAGGTAATTTAGACTCCCAACTAATTGTCGAAACATAGTTGGATCAGGAAGAATATCGCCTTCTTCACGATGATACTTCACATTCAATTCCAATAGAGTATTTATAAAGGAGGAATCTTGAAGACCAGCCAAATAAATCAGATCCTGAGCATATTTGTGTTGGTTTAGAAACACACCTGAAGCAACATTATGAACTTCCAAACCCAAAAAATATGTAAGAGTACCAAGATCTTTCATGTGAAAAGAATCTTTAAGTTGTTGTTGGAGGCTAGTGATTAGTGAAGAATCGGTTCCTGTGATAATAACGCCATCTACATACACCAAAAGAAGAACACAACCTGTAGATGTTTTTTTGAAGAAACAAAGACGAGTCATATTTGCTCTGCTCAAAAGAAAAATGTAGCAAAGTAGATCGGAGCTTATCAAACCAAGCTCTTGGAACTTGTTTTAATCCATACAAAGACTGCTTCAACTTGCATACATCTGATGTAGGCGATGAGAACAAACCAGGTGGAGGTTTCATATAAATATCTTCTTTGAGATCACCATAGAGAAAATCATTTTTGACATTCATTTGATTAAGAGACCAAATTTGTGAAGCAGGAATGGCAATAATAGTTCGCACCGTAGTCATTTTTGCTACGGGTGCAAAAGTCTCCTCATAGTTCACCCCATACTTTTGTCTGTTACCAAGAACAACCAATCGAGCTTTGTACCGATCAAGAGTTCCATCAGAATGAAGTTTGATTGAATAAACCCATTTACATCCAATAGGGCGGGCATTTGAAGGACATGAAACAATGTCCCATTTGTCATTTTCTTTAAGAGCCAAAAGTTCTCCCTCCATTGCTTTCTGCCAACATTCATGCTTGGAAGCTTGTGAGTAATAAGTTGGAACATAAATGTTGGATAAAGTAGAGGAAAAGCCATACCAATTGGGAGTATGAGATACTCTGGTAGAGCGACGAGTAGGCTCAAGAGGATAGATCTTGAAGAATTCTCAGATTCTAGTTGTGGTACAGTTTCAGGCGGCGGATCAGTGTCGGGATAGGATAAAGTTGACCGACATCGTTCATACACAAATCCAGATTTAAACCTCTTAAAATAAGATGATAAATCCTCAAAAGTAGGAAGAAGAGGATAAAAAGAAGATGAATCTACAATTATAGGAAAGAAACAAGAAAGTATGAGTGACATCTAAAGGATGGCGATTTTTACGTTCAATAACTCCATTTTGTTGTGGTGTATATGGGCAAGAGCGTTATGAGACAATTCCTTTGTCAAGTAAGATTTTTTTGAATTCATAAGACATATATTCTCCACCAGAATCAGATCTTAATAATTTTCTGCACATAGAAAATTGAGTCTCAATGTAAGCCAAAAATGTCTTGAACATGGAAAATACCTCAGATTTGGATCAAAGAAAATACACCCACGTAAACCGACTATAATCATTTATGAATGTCACAAAGTATTTGAAATGAGAATGAGAAATAATTGGTGAAATTCCCCAAACATCACTATGAATGACATCAAAACACTTTGTAGCACGACTACCAAAATTAGGAAAAGGAAGAATTTTACTTTTGCCTAATTTACAAGTAGAACAATCAATGGAAGCACCTGAAAGTTGATTTTTATTTCCCAATAAACCAGAATTTGATAAATGAGACAACACAATAGAATTTGGATGTCCTAGACGCTTATGTCAAACCTTAGTCTTACTAGCAGTAGAAGTACAACCAAAAGATAGAACAAGACGAATGGAAAAATGTATAGGAAACAATCGTCCAACTTTAGGCCCCTTCGCGATTATCGTCCCCGACACCTGATCCTGCACAAGACAACCATTACGAGAAAAATTCACATCACAATTGTTATCTACCAATTGTCCAACTGAAATAAGACTAGTTGAGAGCTTTGGTGAAACAAAAACATTCTTGAAAGTTGGAGTAATGTCCCCAACCTTGGTAATGGGTAAATTACTACCATTGGCAATCTGTATTTGTGATGGACCTTGATACTTATGAACATTTTTTAGGATGCTCGTTGAGTTGGTCATATGATTGGAAGCACCTGAATCAACAATCCAAAAATTAGATGTAACATCATTACCTTGTAATCCCAATGCTGAAAAGGCTGACACGATAATTTGTTGTACCATTTCAGGAGTAAGAACTTGTCCTGAAGATGAGTTATCAATAGTGGAACCATTTATCCCAGCTTGAAAAGCATTGACCCTACGATTTTGAGGGCGCATGGGACACTCTTTGATAATGTGTCCTTGTTGTTTACAATAATTACAGAACTTCTTGCTAGCAATATGCTCATATTCCTTGCAACTGTAGCATTGAGTTCTAGTCATATCCCTGCCCTTTCCTTTATCTTGAGCAACAAATGCAACAGTGACGTCATTTTCTTTCTTGAAAGCATTTTGTGTGACAAAATGTTACTCTTCATGAAGTAATTCCCTAAAGCAAACATCCAAAGAGGGAGACAGGTCATGATTCATCAAGTTAGAGCGAACACTCTCAAAGTCAGAGCGTAATTTCATAAAAAAGTGGTCTCGCTTGCTTTGCTCATGAACTGCCTGAATCACATATATAGATTCAGTAGGTATTTTGGCATAGACAATATCTATAAATTCACCCCATAAGTTCTGAAATCCTGAACAGAAAGACCTCATTGAGAGTAATTAGCAATTTCACACTCTAACTGAAAGCGTCTTGCACTAGTATCTTGGTTGTAAACCTTTTGTAAGTAATCCCACATGGCCTTAGCTATCTTGTACGGCCTGAGATTAAGAACAACAAGAGGGTCAATTGACCCTAGAATCTATGTCATCACCCGAGCATCTTTAATCTTCCACTCACCTATCTTTGTTGTATCATTAGGAGCAGGACCACTTCCATCTATATGGCCCCATAGTTCTTTGTCAGTGACAAATAACTGAAACTGAAACTCCCAAGAAGAAGATTTTTTTTTGGTGAAACGAACACTTCAGGATTCAAAGTGATGTGAATTCATGCTTTTGAATAGCTATGAAAACTACAAAGATTCACGAAAGCAACTAGAATGACCAAGAGCAAAAGTCCGAGGTGGTAGGACTGATTGTCGACAAACAGTCAACAAAAAACCAAGATTTTCAAAAAAATTTTAGAAGGAACCATAGATGACTCTATGAAACAAGACAACCAAGAGAAGGCTCTAATACCATGTCAATTTTCTGTTGAATGCCTCTCAAAGTGAGAGAGTCTTTCTATTATATAGAGAGAATAAAGATTACATATCCCTAAAGATCCGTCATTCCTATCCCTAAAAATCAGCTATTCTATCTCTACAAATCTGCTATTCAATCCCTCTAAATCTGCTTTGCTATCCCTCCAAATCCGCTATTCTATCACAATATTTATTCCTTTGATTCTACAACAAATATGTATGTTCATGCTAATTTATATCACTATCTAATTACATTAATATATACAATTATTTAGATGTCCATCATGCTAACAGAGTTATCTGAGCCTCAAGCAAAACTTATTTGGATTGGATCATCATCTCGGTGTGGTTTTACATAAGTCTCAACTCATATACACCAGCCATGGTAATATACCACATCCAAGGAAAAGCCTGATATCCACTTTTTTCTATTATCTTCAAGTAGCGAACCTAATCATCTAAACACTTTGAGCAACAATCGACACAGAAGACTTCGTGTTTCAGATATATGTCTTGCAGATATGACAAAAAAAATACCCGACATTAGAAAGTTGACAAAAAAAAACACAAAAATGTCACAAGTTTCTGCAACTAATCCAGTTGAGTTTGTGAAATTTGTACAAAGGTTAATTCTCAACTGTCTGCTAAAAAACCCCAAGGAAAAGTACGATAAAAACAAACCTCTATTAACCAAGTTCCAATTGTTAACTCATTTACATTATGGAACGTTAGAAGGTAATAGTGGGCGAGGGACCTAAAGAATTGATGATATCCACTACAACTGTCTTCCTCAGGATCAAAATGTAGACCATAATCATAGTTGATGTCTTTCAACATTGCAATAACTACAGTTGAGTTCGAATTTATGTATTTTGGGAGAAACAGAACGAGATAATATATAGTTAACAAAAGATGTGAAAATTTCTCGGTAATTTGTAGTAGCAAAACTGAAGTTACGAATTGAAGTCCAGAGATAACGCCACCTTTTAGAGAGTATACAGGTTGTATATGCATCCTTTGTCGCCAAAGAAGACAGAATTTTGAAGAGAAGTTCATCCGGCAACAAACTGATACGATCGTCTAGGGTTTCTCCAACTCCAGTCATTCAATTTGGATCCAATTTCGAATTGTTTCTCAAGCAAAGTAAGGATTTTTGAAAGAAGGCATAATACATTTAACTTGGTTTTAGCTCACATTTACATATATGCCCCTTCAATTTTCAGATAAATTTGAACATGTAGACATCCTATATGTCAATTCAAGGATTAATAACTTGAAAGTTGTAACCTAAAATCAACAGAAACATACTTGGACTCCAAGGCACATTGCTCCATAATCATGTTCAGAAAAAACCCAGAACGGTTGCTCTATTGAAACAAAGGCAAAATAGAAACTATTTCTCACCAAATATTACACTATTTTTGAAACCCCTCATCATTCGTCATTGTTTCATACATTCCTTCCTCTGTTATGACCACACTCTTGCAAATTAAAGTGGGATTGCTTTTCTATTCCCCTGCATTATCTACATCTTACATGGAAGATATGCAAACAAGTTTGCAGTGGGTGATATATTGATAAAATCAGACTTGATTAAGCTTAAAATATGAAGCACACATTTCCAGGTTATTGGCTTGAAAATGGATGCAAGTTAAATGCAATATACTATACAAATCTGATATATAAATGTTGGATTATTGGCTTCGTTCAGTAAAGCAATTTTATTGAAAACTATGTAAGTAAAATTTATTGAGATTACACAAGCTTAGGATTCTCTCACAAATTGGCAAACTACTGTTACATGGGATTATATATTTATATATGTATAATGTTAAAAAAGTTACTAATTAGCAAGGATTTGTTTCTCCATATGATAATTGAGTAGGTGATTCTTCGTCCTTGTTTGCCAAGAAGCTAGGTTGATTTGTTGAAGACAGAAGTCGTGCCCACATCATATCAGTAATGTCTACCTTGTTTTGTTTCTCAATGATTCTATTAAAAGGTATGTAAGCATGTGTGTTGTTGACAGGACCAACCGTAAAGCCTGTATTGCCAGCCATTGCTCCATATACAGCGCTTTGAGCAAGAAAAGTACAATACACATTGTCTGATGCATTACTTGCAATAGCCCGAATCATGTATGTTGGATCTATATATTTAAGATTGATCATCATCTTCTTTTCTTTCGAAAAATGCTCCTTTATCCTTTTCGATATCCATAAACCAACATCAACTTGCTCATCATCTTGTCCAGTACCTTCAGCTACAACTATAAACATGTGTCCATTCTTTTTTAGCCTTTGTTCTATGTACCCAAACACTCCACCACATCCTTCAAGATAGTAATCAGACTCTGGAATCAAACAACAATCAACATCTCCACTAGCAAGACTAGCATACATCGCTATGAAATCACTATCCTGTCCCATTAACTTCACAACCCCAATTCCATTCTCAAAACTCGTAGCTTCAACATGCGCATAACTAATAGCACGTTGGGCTTCCTCAACCGCGGAATCAAAACCAAAAGACTTGTCAATAATTGGTATATCATTATCGATTGTCTTGGGATTCCAACAACTACAACATTCCGACCACGCCTTGTAATTTCCTCAAATAACACCGATGCTCCTTTCTGTGTTCCATCTCCTCCAATTATACAAACCTGATCGATACCACGGTCCTCAATGCTATCAACTATTTTCTTCGTAACATGACCTCCTCGAGATGACCCAAGAATCGTTCCACCACGTTTATGGATATCATTCACAACCTTGGGTGTCAAAGGAATCGTGTTTTTGGAATAGAAACCTCGATATTCTCAATCTATCCCCATGACTCTTGTTACACCACACATAGTATTACGCACATTCTATTTCCCTGATAACTGTATTGAGACCAGGACATAAACCTCCACATGTTACAATACATGCATTAACATCGTCCGACTTAAAATAAACTTTTTGGCAAGGACCAGCATGACGAAAATGTATCCCTCTTGGACTATTCTTGCGGACAACAATATTTTGAGCAACTGTATCATCTTCATCGGCAAAATACAGGTTGAAGACTGAGTTAAAGGATTGTTCTTCAATGGATTAGGATATGTAGGAAGACTAGGAATATAATCAGACAAATGAGGAACATCTTCATTAAATGAATTTGCAAATAGTAAAGCACAAGTTGCAAAAAGATACCAAAGTAGTTGTCATAGTTATGTTGAGTGTTTCCACATGAGGCGAGGCTTTCAACATGATAGCTGCTCCATAGAAATAAAACTTTGTGATACGCAAATTCAGAGTTAGACATTCGCATTTCAATTCTGAAAGTGACGTCTCATCAAATTGCATCAGTACGATGTGGTTATCCCAAAGAAACTATTGAAGGATCAAGAAACCAAGAACAATAAAAAAGATATAAAAATCCAATGTAAATGTTAAGAAAAATCTGACCATCTAACAATGTAGCTGAATAGTAGAAGAAGTACCCGACTTTAGAAAGTTGACAGAAAGATTACAAAAGGTTATGATAGTTTTGTATTAACACTAGTAGTCCTTGTATAATGTGTACAAGTTCTCAAGTTATGTTATATTCTAAATGCTATCTCTTTATGATAACTATATACCAAAAAGAAAATAAAGTTTGTACGACAAAACAAACCTCGGTGTATCAAGTCCCAATCGCTAACTCGGTTGCATTGCTCAACTTTTGAAGATAATCTTGGATGAGTTTCCTTATAACTTGATGTTCATCAAGGCATGTGGCACTAGAAGTACCTTGAGTAATCCATGTACAACTCATTCGGAAATTTGGCTTAGCACTGACCATAGAGGATACATTTAGTAGCCTACATTTGAGGTCACACATATCTTCAGAGATCTCAAAATGTTGAATATTCTCAGCAATAATATCCAACGAGGCATCATCGGAGTATCATAGTATGAAAAATAATCTTCGAACTTAAGCCTCTTTAAATTTGAAGAATTGATTTTCGGATGACACAATCCATAAAATTCAAAAGATTCAAAGATTTCCAAAGCAGGACAACCTGTCAGTATGTTTACATTTATGTCATCATGTAACTTAATGTCATTCAACTTCAAGGTCTTTAAAAACTTCTAATATATGGAAAATTCTTCATCAAATGTACAACACGTAAGATCTAATGTTATCAAGGAGGGGCACTTGTAGATAGTGTCAGGCAAGTCAATCGATTCATAGTTATATGAATCTGACAGCAATGCAACATTTTCAACTTTTTTTTTACAGCCGTAGAAAGTCATCGGGAGATTGGGAACAATAATTCTTCATCAAAAAATTCGAGTTGTGACTGGTATTTGGACAAGTGAGTGAAATCCAGATGGAATTTTTTAATTTTGGAACAAGTAGAATTATCTAATGCATAATCCACAAAGGATATAAATTTTTCCCTTTGTAATTTATCTTCACACTGGATAAAGACGTTAAGACATTGCCACCTTTTGGAGAAAATAGAAGTTGTGAAGGCATCTTTCGTTGGCAAAAGGGAGAGAATCTGGATAATAAGATCATCCGGTAACTTACTGATTCTATCCCTTTCAACTCTTTTGCTTCTTCATTATTTTGAGAATAGAGGCCACATATCGATCATTTGGGTGCAGAAAGACTAACTAGGGTTTGAATGATTTTTCCTTTTCTATCCAACACAGGTTTTCCCTTTGGGTTTTGCTGCTGTTTCACAATGAAAACTATATATACAAGAAAAAATAATTTATTTTCTTTGTTAAGTTTTTGTTGTAGAATGTACTTAGACATGTCTACATTTAATGTACAAAAGTAGAGATATTTAGGAATTTTTCTAATTTTATTTTCTTAAATAGATTTACTTGATTTTCTTTCCTAAAATAGACATGGATGCCTTATTCAATATAGACCTGAATGAATAAAGTACCAAAAACTGATAATGAATTGCTAAAACCATGATCGACATGATAAGAACTATCTATATACATAAGGGGTATCGTTAATTCTACTTTTAAAGAAATAACAAAATAACTCCTAGATCAGGATGAGTTAGGTGTACTTCCAATTATGGTAGGAAATCTCTTGGAATTATCTTTCCAACACCGCAGAGTTTGCGCGATTCCGAGTTCATATGAGTGAGATACGCCCATTGGAAGTTGGGCTTTTCAGATAAGGAAATGTCCAATCCGGATTTTAGAAGGGGATTATGGTCTTTTCCTTGCCCAATTATTTTATTTCGTTTTTGGTAATTAAGTTAGGGTCTAATTAGAATTAGGTCAATTTATGCTTTTACCAAAATACGCTAGGGCTTGGAGAAAGGAGAAAAGAAGAGGAGAAAGGAGAAGAGAAGCAAGATTTGTCAAGATCGTCGAGATTAGCTTGTGGATTTCGTTGGGGGTGATCCCTACAAGGTATGTGAGATCACATAGCATTGGGTTAGTTCACCCATGCACCAAACTTGATTCAATTTCAGCAAAATATATTGATTTGAAAGTAAATCCCTTGAATTCTTGATAAAGTTCGTTTGAATCCTTGTGGGTTGTGTTGTTGGAGTTGCTTGAGATTGATTCATGTTTTTAGTTGTGTTTTCGAGTAGAATCTAATGTATATTGAGGGTATGACAACTACTTCGGTAACTTTCTGCAACTTTTGCTCTTCTATTTGCACAGTCATTTTAGGAAGTTTTAATATCGCTCCCTCCCCCCTCCCCCCTTTTCTCACATTGAACAATATTCGATATTTAAAGAAATGAACAAATCACTATAACAACACCATCATAAGAAACAAAAATGTTACATCTGACAATTTGAAATAACTATGAAGAGGCTTAGAATTGGAAATAATCATTTTTGGAAAGAATTTTAAAAATCTGGAATTTGGCCAAGTATGGAAAAAAAGTGAGTTTTTGGCCAAACTTTGAGCAGTCATAACTTCTAGCTCAGGATGAGTCAGGAGTAGTTCCAGTTATGGTTGCGAAGTTCGTAGAATGATCTTTCCAACGCCGCCGAGTTTGCTCAATTCCGAGTTCGTATGAGTGAGTTATGTCCTTTGAAAGTTGGGCAGTTGGCAGGGGATCCGTCCGGAAATTTAAGGGCATTTTGGTCTTTTCACAAATCATTTCTTTTGAGGTTATATTGTTGTGTTAGGCTGATTGTGGATCATTTTTGTTCCATTTTAAAAGAGTAAGAGTTAGGGTTCTTGAGTGAAGAAGAGGAGAAGAGAGAAAGAAGAGAAGAAGAGGAGGAGATCAAGGAGTTTCCGTCAAAGATTGTCGTGGATATCGTCGGGGGTGATCCCTACTAGGTATGTGAGTTTATTGTGTTGGGTTGATCCTTTCCCTCACACACCAACTCATTTTATTATTGAGAAAAGGTTAGGTGTGTTGTTGGAGTTGTTAGTTGTATTGTTTGGAGTTGTTGGTTGTGTTGTTGATTTTGTTGTTGAAGTCCCTTGTGATTTAGGACATGTTTCCGGTTGGCTTTGAGTTGTAATCTCTTGTATGTTGAGGGATTTTGTGCTTCCAAGTGTTGGGGGCTGAAACCTTTGTTATTGGGAGGGTTTAGAGATGGAGAAAAGAGGGGAGAAAGTCGAGTTTTCTGGGCAAGGGGTTGGCGCGTCGCGCCTGCCAGCGCGCCCCAAAAGGGATTCTGAAGTTTCCCCCTTGGGGAGCCACGCCTCTCAGAGCGCCAGCCAGACCCTTCTGAACTTCAAGGGCTGGCGCTCCGCGCCTTGCAGAGCGCCAATGACACCAATCTTCCCTATTCTTTCCCCACTTTTCCATGCATGTTCCTAGGTATTGTACCTATGTTCCCTAGCTGTTTCCAACACTTCAAGTTGCGTTTAAATGTCAAGAACTTATCCATAACATGTGATTATATACCTTGAATCCATACTTCAATTCAAGGCGAGTTAGTATCAAGTTAAAGAGAAGTTAGAGTCAAGTCAAGCAAAGTGAAGAAGTTAGTTCAAGCAAGTTTTCAAAGTTGTTCAATGGTCTTTATTGAACGTTTTCACTTCATTCTAAGGCTCAAGTTGCAAGTCAAGTAAAGAGTAAAGAGTAAAGAGTTTCAAGTCAAGTAAAGAGTATCGAGTTTCAAGATAAGTCAAGAGTTTAAAGTTGAGTCCATTTCTCAAAAGCTATTAGGGAACTAAGTATTCCCAAAGAAGTTTATAAATGTTTTTACATTTGAGTAAGAAAGGAACCATGTTTTCCAAGAGAGCTTTTGGGCTAAGTTTTGAGTAATTATCTCAACTAAAGAAGTTTGTGTTTAAAACACTTATGAGCTAAATTATTTTGGGAGTAGTATTGAGCACCGAATTGGGGACACGAGTTCATATTAACTCAACTCTCCATAAGAACCATGAGCCAACATGGGACTTGACGGATCATTCTTTTTAGATGATCACATAAGACTAAGCTAGTGGATCCACTAAGTTAAAGTTAAGTAAGGTCCTATATCACGGCAAGGTATATGATGGTCCTTGGGCAACGTGAGGTAAAACGTTGTATCACCACTCAGTTTCCTAGTGGTGGTTATCGGTTAGAGAAACTCCCACAGTAGAAAATTGCATGGTTCCTCGAAGGGTTCTGCTTAGTATGGATGGGGGTATGGGACTTCATTCATGCATTGCACAAGTAGACTTTGAGAGAAAGCGTGGTATTTTTATGATATTATAAATATGAGTTCGACAATAACCTAATTAAAGATGTTATTACGTATTTTTTCTTTTATATAAGGCATCAAACTATAACTCAAAAACTCATAATTAGGTTTGTTGCCGAGAAAGAAGATGAAATAATAAAATTACAAACAAAATAAAATTTAATAAGTTATAATATGTCAATCCCCAAACAGTGCATATTGCAGAGAATGTAATAATTTCTTGTACGATATGAAATCATTGTTTTGTAACTTTTGTGAATTGTGATGTTTCATTTGAATATATTCTCTCTCCAGATGGACCTTGAGTGATGCACATTTGAGTTAGGATATTTGGCCAAAGAACATGATATTCATTTCCTATCAAGCTTCGAATTTTCAAAGCTCAAGAATGTTAAGATTTACAGTTCTTTCAAGATGTGTTTGAAGGAGAATCTTGAATGGGATTATGATGAACTTTTCAAACTTTCAGAATTTATACTAAAGAATGCAACAATATTGGAGAAGTTCATGATTATGTCAAGGAGAAAAATTTGTAAGATTTGTTTAATGAACTGTGCTTCTCGATACTCACTTTGATTGGTTGAGAAATTGGAAGGTTGCCCAAGATCGTCAACCAGTTTTGTGATCATTTGCCAGGAAGGAGTTTTCAGTGACTAGATTGCATAAATGTTACTTTGTATTTAGTTTTTGATTTACTGCCGGTGAAAATCTTGAATTTGTCTATGTAACTATTTGTTCTTGTTAGGTTTTCCTTGTGACTAGAGGTGTGCATCGATCGTTTCGTTTCGGTTTTATGTATTATCGGTTCGGTTTATCGGTTTTCGGTTTTTAAATACACAAAACCAATAACGAACCAATAAGATATTTTTTTTATCGATTTTGGTCCTTAACGGTTCGGTTTTTGGTTTAACCAATAAGAAACTGTTTATAAAACAAATATATGACTTCCCTAATAAATTTGACACGACAAGACAATAGTGTAATTTTACAAAAGCTCATAAAATAGAAATAATAATAACAAACATGAAAAGACCTATACATGTGTAACACAAAGAGAAATCAAGAGGAATATGGTTCTTACTTTAGGTTTTGACGATTCGTATAATGTAAAGTTGTGAACTCAAAGTCACAACGAAGTGTGAATTGATGGCTAAATGACAAAGACATAACTATTAAGATATTGAGATTAATATTTACTAATATGTATGTATATGTAAAAATCAACATACCAGAGTGATGAATTTCACTTTGAAACTAAACTTCTATTACAATCGCAATGTCGAGAAACACATTTATTAGTTCAACAAAAGTATTTACACATTTATTGTGTTGTTATCTATGTCTTTGAGATTAAAAGAGGCTCCAGTCTAATCATATTCCTCTATAGGTCATCCGACACATCCTTGAACTCATGTCAAAAGTTTATTAATTCTTGTCTTCTTTTTCTGGTTCAGTTCGCACATCAATGTGCGATAAAGTTTTTAAGGTCTTTATTTGCTTACAATGGCATACCAAATTTGAATATTGTTTTGAAGAGACGGTAGTATAGATCTTTAAAGAATTTTTTTTACTGTACGTTCAACAATTTCAATAGAGAAAACTTGTATAAATACTCAATTAACGTGTGTTATTTAATCTGTACTAACAAATACTTATTACAATAACTTTGCATAAACATAAACAACAAAGTTTAAAATATGTACTCAAAAACATCAATTAATAACATAAGCATAAATTAATGACTATATAAAACCATACCAGGATCTGTAATAGAATGAAACAGAAAGGAAAAATCGTACACAAATATTTAATTGTGCAGAAGAAGAAGAAGAAGTTCAGAATTTTCATTGTTTTAAAATGGGAGAACAAAGGGTAGTGTGAACAAAGATTTATTGTTCCTTATCGGAAAGGTCACAACTCTTTGGAAAAGTTACAACCCTTTGGAAAGGTCATAACATTTCATAAAAGTCACAACTTTTCATAAAAGTCGCAACTCTTCATAAAAGTCACAATTTTTCATAAAAGTCGCAACTCTTCCTAAAGGTTACAACTTTTAATAAAAGTCACAACTTTTCATAAAAGTCACAACTTTTCATGAAAGTCACAACTTTTCATGAAAGGGAAAGGATAGTTTTGGAAATAAATAAAATAAAAGGAAATTCTGGTTTGTGGTGGCGCCACGTAGGCGAACCTAGGGTTCTTTTATATATATATATATATATATATGATGTTATGGTTGTTTGGTTTTTTGGTTTCTCATGGAAATTTTCTTTGTTGCGTTTTAGATGTTGTCTGTTGTGCACGTTTTCCAAAATTTCTTATGAAATGTTGTGATTTGCAAAAAAAATCGATGATATCAAAGTATTATTACTAGGAGGTGGTAAATTAATATGATCATACTACTTGAAAAATGCATGAATGGAATAGTAATTAATTAACTAAAACATAGTTCAAGGGAAAGAGTGAAATATCCAAGGAGAGATTGCATTTGGCTAAGAAGGGATGCACACATATATAGTTGATGGTGTATAAAACTTAAACTCTTTCAGTAGTTGAGCCTGCAATCCATTTTTCCCTCGAGGTCAACAAAAGGGTCAAGTCTGACAAAATCTAACTGTCAATCATAACTATCTTCCTTCTCATCAAACTCTTCTTCATACATTCAGTCATGAAGTCTTTGATACATGTAACTTTAAAAGTAGGATATATTTATATCTCCTTAAGAAAATTGTTCAGTGTGAGGAACGTGAAAAAAGAAAAGAAAAAGTTATAGAAGTAGTAGCAATGTTTGTGTCGAGTGTCTCCATATCACCAAATGAAAAAGGAGGGGAGGGGAGGCAAGCAAAAGTATAGCTGCTCCATAGATGTAAGACATTGTAGATGCTGGAAAAAAAGTCCATCAATTTTATGCTCTTTAGAGACTTCAACGCTATGACCGCATTAGCATCAAAGTTAAAAGGACCCAAAATTAATGATATCAACTACGAACATGTGCAGAAATATTGAGTCAATGTGCATTCACCCATTATCAAATCAGTGGACCACAATACAATTATATTTGTTTTTTACTATGAAGAAAGCACAAAATTTAAAATAATTCAAACAATTTATTTTAATTTTATAATGATAAATTATTAAACTATATTTTTTAATGAGCATGAGAATATATAGTTGATGGCCTGATGCAATAGTTAAAAATGGAATATGAGAAGTACATTTGACAAGAAAATGAATTATATATATGATGATTATTTGAAAAAAGAAGAAATGGTTTACTTTATGAAACAAAAATAAAAATAAAACTACAATATGAAACTTTGAAGGCTCTTTCTCTTGTACAAGTTTACACTCCACAATTCTTCACTTTAACTTGAAAATGAATATTGAATAAGGTCTTTAGATATGAAAACAAACCTCTGTTGCTACATGTTATATGCAACAAAATGTATTCTTGAGAATTCACATGGTATCACCAAACAACTTTAAGTATAGCATGATATCATTTTCTAAATGCAAATTAAGTGTTCTCTTACTGAAGTTGACCAAAAACTCACTTTTTCCTAACTTAACAAAATTTCCAAATTTTCATTCTTTCCAAAAATGGCTATTTCCAATTATTAGCTTCTTCCTAGTTATTTCAAATTGCGAAATGTTACAATTATCATTTTAGAAGCAATGTACTATTTCTAAATATCAATGACAACAGTTATGAATGCATCAATCGCAAGTGATCCTCTCATGGAACCTACAGCCAAATTGTTAGTGTGTCGAAATGCGACACCCGATACAATATATGTATCGGTACGTGAGACCCGGTCCAATATATGTGTCGGTACGTGAGACCCGGTCCAATATATGTGTAGGTACGTGACACCCGATCCAGTCAGCACAACCACAACCACAACCATAATCACACCCATAATGAACAGTTCTCATAATCACACATTCAACAATCAGATTCATGGCATGTAATTGTACATACTTAGTCGTTTCATTAGGCTCGATTCACAAATCTCTAATCACATACATGTATGTATATAACGACGCAATTAACAGGTTTATATCACACAACAGGAAATTGAACCATCACTTAATCCTAGTTCATAGGATGAGGCTTCCTCATATGGTACACATCTTATGTGACAACTACGAATACATGTACAACCATCCCTTTTTTGATAACCGAAGGCCTACGCATGAATTCTACCGTCAATTAATCAATATACTATGTCATGAGCACGGGTTTACAACTACTGAATTAAATAAACCTAGCCTACATGGACGCCAAGCAGCTGCAGAGGGATTGTAGCTCCAATCCTGGCTTCCGGACGACGAGACGGTGGATTTTGACCGGATATCAGTGGGTTATCGTCAAACTTGCACTAGAAATCTCCTTCTCCTTCCTTTCCAAGCCTAGAGCAGCCTTTTGAGGCGTGCCTGCGCGACGTAGAGGCGTGAAATCACTAAAGAAATGGTGTTTTTGGAATTTTGAAGGAAACCCTATGCTATATGATTTATGTGAGGTAGTTTGATTCGGCACGGAGTTTAAGAAAGAAAGGAAGACTTTTAAAACTTGTGGTCCAAATTGAATGATATAAATTTGTGTGGCTGTAAATCATTTCATTAAGGGTAAAATAAATATTTTATAGTTAAATTGTTACTTATTATAGAAATGTGTCGTTTTTTTTAAACCAACTAAAAAGGAAAGTAAGTCACATAAATTGAGACACATGGGGTACCATTTACAGCCTCTTAAGATACAAAGTTCTGATACCTGTAATTTAATAATCTAACTGATGCAAGTCTTGCACATCCAAATCCACCACAATTCATTTCTGTTTTGTTTTCAACTTTGACATTCTGCATTAATATTGATACATACTCCATTAATATTATTCACTTTTACTATAAAAAAAAACAGAAATCATCATATATTATCATAAGTGGGAAGCTCCAAAGATGAAAAGTTGAATTACCATTTTACCCCTAGACTAAATTAAACATTTAATTAATTAAATAATATTATTTTATTATTTTTTGAATTGTAAGTTATTTATTAGAAAGGGAATGTGGAAGAACATAGGGGTGCGCATCGGTCGGTTCGATTCGGTTTTATGTGTTATTGGTTCGGTTTATCGGTTTTATGTGTTATTGGTTCGGTTTATCGGTTTTCGGTTTGTAAATACGTCAAATCGATAACCAAACCAATAACATATTTCTTATCGGTTTTTGGTTAATCGGTTTATGGTACTTAACGGTTCGGTTTTCAGTTTAACCAATAAGAAAATACTCATATATATTATATACACGATAAGAAAATTTTCATATAAACCATATGATTTTTCCAGCATTTGGCATGAAAGTAATAATCATAAAAGTAACAATCATTTTTCTTGCAAGTTTAGACACTAGACACATTCAAAGGAAAAAGTGTGAAAGTAACAATCGTTTAACCATTAACAAAAAGTGTGAAAGTAACAATCGTTTAACCATTAACAATAAAACTAGTAAATTTAGTATAGTCGGGCTATCGGTTTAACCATTAACAAAAATCATAAAATCGGAAACCGAACCAATAACCCAATAATTTTTTTTGCAAAACCATTTAAAACCGTTAGCCCAATAACCCAATATCAATAAATCAATAACAAGAGCCAATTATGATTTCTAGAATTTTAAATAAGTACGTGAATAAAAATTTTCCACCTTTTAATCTTAAATTAAAGAATATGAAGAGTTGTAGCTAAATCAGCGACTCCCCACCAACTCCTACTTGCACAACATTGGAGTGATAAGTGCAAATACTGCAACCAAGGCTCCGAGGATATTAATCACATTCTCTTCAATTGCACCAAAACAATAGCTTGCTGGGATGGAATCATGGGACACACTGTACCACATCAGTACATAGACGACTGGACCAGTAAAGACATTGTAGATATCCACACAATCTGGGGTAGCCTGAAGGGTAAGCCTTTCAACCAGTGGCTTTCATGGCAAGAAATCCTCCCCTTCACCCTTTGGAATCTCTGGATTAGCAGAAATGGCAACGTCTTCAAGGGAAACAACCATCATGTGGACACCTCCCACGTCATTAACATGGCCTTGGAATACCACTTCTTGTCACAAAAGGGCAGAAATGATCACCAAACTAAATATTGCAACAACCAGAATCAGGTGGGAAAAGCCTAGGAATGGGGAATTTAAGCTGAACACTGACGGAGCTTCAGGGAACACCTCTGGTACAGGGGGAATATGAGGGATTATTAGAAACCACCACGGTGATAGGGTAATAGGATTCTGGAAGAACACGTCAATGCCCTCCATGCATGCGGAACTCCTGGGAATCCTCTTTGGCCTCAAACTGGCATTGGAAAGGAACCTCAGACCACTATCCCTAAATACCGACTCTTCCACAGCGATTGCACTTCTAGAGAATGATCACTCATAGTACTTTAACATTTTATCTGAATGCAGCAGCTGGGAATACGAAAACCACACCACATATTCAGGGAGCAGAACAAGGTGGTGGATACACAGCAGGCTAAAATGGGCAGGACAATGGAATCCAGCAGTGAGAGGATGCAAATTTTGGAAGCCCCACCACATTTTGCCTTCAAAGCATGGGAAGCAGATAAAAAGGGGGTTTATTTTGATAGGACGGTAGCAGTAGCTAGTCCTAATGACATTACGGGAAATCCCCCTATTTCAACTATGTAATGAACAATGAAGCCTGTGGGCTTCACCCTTAAGTTTATATATAATTTCTCTATTTCTACCAAAAAAAATATATACCACTATCAAATATAAATTTATCATCTTGAATTCTTTCACTAACATTTTTAAGTATTGAATTAATAAAATAATAAATAGTAATCATATCACAACATACTAAATACTAAAAGTGGAAAGGTGTTAAGTCAAAATTTGGTCATATAATTATTATTATTAATAATAATAATATTACTTTACTGATATTAAAAGTAGGAAAACATAAGTTTAAAACAAAATAAGTACAAAAATGTACATTAAAAATAATCAACGTTACTACCCCTAATTTAAATACTGATTCAATAATATTTTTGTACCAAATAATAAATTTACCATCTAATAAATGACAATAATCAATTAAATGGGAAGTGACCACATATTAACCAATTAATTACGTTTGATGAGAATCTCAAAGGTTGGAAAAATAAAATTTGAAATGTTCATATTCATCTTATCTATTCAATATATCTTTTCTTTCTTTACTTGTCTATTAAAGAAGAATTTCATAAGTCAAAAACGTATGCCTCCTCTTGCTATATATATTCCAGACCTATTCACATTTTCTATGGTTCATGTGTTTTTTAATTTTTGAATTATTAGATTCTCAATTGTATTAGAAAATATTATTTTAATTTTTTGTAGTCGATTATATTTTTCTTTGATAGTTATTTAAACAGTATTTGATTGTTAAACTTTTTGGATGCTTTTTTATTGCAGCAATAAAAATTTAATCAAGGATGTATAACTGAGATTGAACATGAGAGTGAGTTCCTGTAATTCTATAACAAGCTTCAAGAAAGTAAGTTTGTGTTTATTCAACATCAATTTATTTGTAATAGTTTATTTTTTTATATGGTGTTTTATGATTAATATTTTTTCCTTATACCGAGTATTTGACATTATTCATTCTATACCTTAGAAATAAGCAATATATATGATGCTAAATTTGTATGTATTTCCACCCCTCTCTCTCTATGTATATTAAGCTGTTTATTTTGACATCAATTCAAGGTGTTCATTTATTGTCTGTTGCGGCTGAACTTCATTTGAGGATTCATGAATGGGGTAAGAAGAAATATATTGTTGTTTCTCATCATAAATAGTCATGACTCATGTCAGACAATAAACTAAGAGCCAAATTCTGAGGGGACGTCTGTCAAATATTAGTGTATTACACGTGTAATATTATAGCCTTATAGTTGAAAGTTGAATTACAAAAGGGCTCTAGAAAAGTTTAGAAAAGTTAAGTGGCATTTTCTTCTATTTAATACATTTAAGGTATCGAAAAGAAAAGTTAAGTCACTAAATTATTAACAATCTCTTCTTTTTTTTCCGTTGCATCATTAGACTCTTTTTTGTTCTTCAATTACACATGCCAATCAGTGGCGGATTCGGGATTTTCATTCGGGGGGTTCGAAAAATAAATGTATAAACATGTAAATAAGCCTTTAGAATTGGGAACCTTGAATTCTTTTGGGTTTAAAACCACACTTTTAGCACATTTTTTAAAGTAAAAAAAAAAAAAAAAACACTTTAATTGAGATTTGAACTGGAGACATACAACTTAATTTCAGAGGGACTTGCCACTACACCATCAATTTCTCTTTGTTATTGAGGGAGTTCAAAATATATTTATATCTATAGAAATACAGAAAATTTACCTTATATATACAGTGTAATTTACCTTATATATACAGTGTAAGTTTTTACCGAGGGGGTTCGGGTGAACCCTTGGAACCCACGTGGGTCCGCCCCTGATGCCAATATCGAAATCTTTAAGAATAGTTATAGCTTCATAAAAAAGTAAAATGACTCTTTTGTTAAATTTTGAAAATACTATGTACAAACAGACACATCATATGCATTCACCATCTCACATTTTTAATCCCAAGTCCAAATTCTTCATAGTCTGAATTTTATAGAAATAAGTATAATGTAAAGACGTTACATACCAAGGCATTAACAATACAAGATCATTTTGTAATTTCAGTTAAAGCTTATCATGGGGTGAAATAAGAAGAAGAAAGAAAATAAGGATCGTGAGTTCTATAATAATTTTGATCTGAAGCTACGTGAACTCTTGTGTCAATATAATTTTCTTCTTATGTCATTTCCCTTTTTGTATTGGAGCCTTTTAAATTTATATTAAAAATTAAATACTAAGAGTTTTAGTTAAAAAAATGATTTAGGGTTAATTTTCGATAAAATTGGATTTTTCATAAACTTGGGAATTGAAGAATCCGAATGAATGGAAGCACAAAGTGGGAAGTGTCTATATACGTACATAGTAAGAGAGGAAAATGAAAATAATGATGTACTCTTATTATTATAATATTTATAGAAGATAATACTCCATAATGTTGTATATTTTATTCGTAAAATTTAAAGCTAATATTCATTTCTACTATCTATTACTATCTTATAAATGAGAATAAGCACACATCTTTTTAATTTGTTATATATTTGATAATTATATAAAAAAGACTATAAATTACGATATTAAAATAAAAATAATTTGTTCATAAAATTTCAACAAATTTTTAGAAATGATAAATTAATTATTATTAAATATTAATAAGTGGCTAGAAGTAATACTTTTGAAAATTTCTATGTGTTAATTTATTTGTCTTACTTTATTTTTTAATTTTTTATAAATTTGATAATTACATAAAAATGACTATAAATCAAAATAATAACAATTTGAGATATAAAATAATTTATTTTCTTGGTTGACTCTTGAATTTTTATTTGTGCCACGTAAATTGAAATAAAGAGAGTAACATATATTATGTGAATAATGCATAAGAAATATTATAAATCATAAAATATCTAAAAAAAAATATTTTAAATTTTTTTGGGCGACTCTGGAAATTCCACTTGTGCATCATTAATTCAGAAAAAGAGAGTAATAAATATTATGTAAAAAATTATGTAGAAAGTACAATAAGTTACAATAATTAATAACTTAAAAATCTTTTTAAAAACATAAAAATTTTAAATGACTCCAAATTTCATTTGTATCACATTAATTAAAATTTAAAAGTAACATCTATTGGGTTCGTGCTAGCACGGGCGCTAGTTATTAGATTAGGTGTTATATAATCTTAATTGATTTTACATATTTGAGTATTTCTTAGTTGTCAAACAAATAAGTAAAAATAAAATTATAATTTAAACCTAAATGGTTGTCTGTATAGAGAAAACATCTATATATTTACTAGAAAATGTCTTAGTCTAGATGACTATATTTCGAATCTCTATTTTTTTTCTTTTGGATGCAAATGTAAGCTTTATACATATACATATTAATCAATACAAAGTTTGGCATATCTATAAAAATAAATTATGCGATAAATAACTATCAACATAAAATTATGTTTGTACAAATTTTATAAAATAGTAGGAGACAAAGCACGTTCCCTATAACTAGTTCCACCTGAAACTGTTACCGAAAAAATAATATGCAGAGGGATTGTTATTTGTGGAATTCTAGTTTTCCTCTTGATAACTGGATGGTGCATTTATATATATATATACATACGTGTGTTTACTGTGTCGTAAGGTAATTGGTTATATCTCGTCTACTGGATTTAACTATGAATGATCATGCCAAACCGGTATGTTGTATGGTAAGTGGAGACCGAGGGTCTAAGTGTTACTATCGGGGTATATTAGAGGGGCGGTCTGTTTTCTTAAACGATGAGAAGGGGGTGGAGTTTATTGAAATGTTAAGTAGCAAGGTCCTACCTTGGAAGGGGATTCGTATTGAAACGGTCAGCGAGCCTTGATAGAGTATACTGTGTGGTCAAGGCATGAGTTGTGATATAAAAGAAACAAGGGTATGTCGTGAGGGGTTAGTCAGATTGATAGTGGTTGCATTCGGGGACTCTTCCATGAGTTAGAATGGTTAAGCTATGATCAAGAACAGAGTGAGTAGGTGAGTAGGGTGATGGAGATGAGGGTTAGAGTTAAGTGTACTAGTATGTTTCAAGGTATTCGGGAATGGTAAAGGCAGGAGGATAAAAGTTGAGGAGTGTACGGTCTTATTACCTGTTTCCTGCTAGTCGATTTCTTTATATTATGCGGTGGGTATCGGGTTAACCGATGATGCCTACCAGTACGTGTGGTTTGTACTAATACTACTCTTGCTATGCCTTTTTGGCATAGTCTGGATGCAGGGTCGGTGATGTCTCATAGGTGAAGACGATGATAATCTCCAACAACTTCTATTGTTCCTTTCATGTGGTGGGAGTTGTGTCTTTTGTTATTGTGTTTTATACCTTGTAGTCTTAGAAGCTCTTGTACCTATTTAGACTAGATCTCTGGGGTATAATTATTTACAATTTAACTTTGGATTGTTAAACTCTTATTTATGTAAATAATCTCCTGAAATTCCATTTATCTTCAGTTTTCTTAATCTTCCGCATTTTAAAATTATTTGGGGATCAAGGGTCCTCCTACTTAGGTGTTAGAGTAGGTGCTCGCACGGCCCTGTGTATTGGGTCGTGACAGAAACCTACCAATTTCTTAGCCAATCGAGATGAATATTGAGAAACACAATTCATTGAACATATACTACAATTTTTTCTCCTTGATATAATTACAAACTTCTCCAAAACTTTTGTATTCTTTAGTAGGAATTCTGAAAGTTTGAAAAGATCATCATAATACCATTAAAGATGCTCCTTCAAATAGATCTTGGAAGCACTGACAACCTTAACATTCTTGAGGTTGGGAACCTGAAGCTTGACAGGAAATAAATATCATGTTCTTTGGCCAAATATCCTAAGTCAAATGCGCATCGCTCAAGATCCAACTGGAAAGAGAATATAGTCAAATGAAAATCATAATGCACAGAAGTCACAAAAAATTATTTCATAGGACAAGTGTCTAGTATAGAAAAATTTCCGAACCGACCATTCTTCACTGTTTCTGGAAAATGATTACAATAGTTGTTCCTTTTAGGATGACTCTTGGAGTAGGTAGACCAAGCTAAGAGTAATAGCTCTTAAGTTTGTCAACAATTTTTTTACATGAAGTTTTCTAGTGACAAACATCTCTCATTGATAATCAAAGATATATTTGCATGATTGCATCCCTTTTGGAACAACGTTCAATGTAGGAAAGGGGGAGGGATGCTAAAACTTCCTAAAAATGAATAAGCAAATAAAGGAGCAAAAGTTGCAGGAAGTTACAAAAGTAGTTGCCATGGTTATGTTGAGTGTCTCCACATTAGGCGAGGCTCGCAATAGGATATCTGCTCCATAGAAATAAGACTCTGTGATATGCCAATCCAGAGTTAGAAACTTGCATTTTAATTCCAGAAGCGACATCTTGTCAAACCGCATCAATAACTGAGGTGGTTATCCCAATGAAACTAGTGAACCAAAAACCAAGAACAAGTGAAAGGAAGAAAAATACTATGTAGACAGATAATGTTATGGAAAATCTGACCATCTAACAATGTAGTTGAATGGTAGAAGAAGTACCCGACTTCAGAAAGTTGATCGAAAGATTGCAAAAAGTCAGGAGAGTTTTGTATTAACATCAGTAGTCTTTGTAAAAAGTGTAAAAGTTCTCAAATTGTGTTATATTCTTAGTGTTTTCTCTTTTTAATATCTATATACTAAAATGCAAATAAGGTCAACAAACCTCGATGAAGCAAGTCCCAATCGTTAACTCAATTGCATTGCTCAACTACTTTTGAAGATAATCTTCGATGAGTGTCTTTATAACTTGATGCTCATCAGGACATTGATCAAACCAAGTCCAATTCATTTGGAAAGTAAGCTTAGAATTGACCATTGAGGATACATTTACTAGCCTACACCTGAGATCTCCAAATGTTGAATATGTGGGGAAAAATATCCAAAAAGAGATCATCAGAGTTATAGTACGACAAATGATTTTGAACTTAAGCCTCTTTAAATTTGAAGAACTAATTTCCATATGATGGAATCCGAAGAATTCAAGATAATCGAGGATTTCCAAAACAGGACAACCTGAGAGTATGTTTACAATTATATGTCATCATCTAAGGTTATGTCATTCAACCGTAGGATATATTGTGTACGTTTTGTCACCTTGCATATATTTTCAATAGCATCGAGGTCTATGATTGTGTAATGGTTCCAATTTTGGAGTTTTTTATGAAAGGAGGAGGTTTGCATTGCTTGTTTACTTTTAAGTCATATAAGAATGTATGATTAGATCTTTTTGTTTGATTAGCCTGAAATATATATAGTTCAGGCAGTTTAGATGGCTGAGACAACGACGAACTATGAGGAGTTTAAAAAATTAGTGTAACTTGTCGTGAGAAATAGTTTCCATTTTGGCTTTGTTTCAATAAAGCTTTCGTTCTAGAGACAATTTTCTATCCAAAACTTGCTTGATCAATGTTTACATCATCATAACTTATCCCTGCATTGGTGTTTTCTTCTGCATGCCCGTTTCTGGAGAGCGCGGGCCATTCATGATCAAGAGCTATTTCTTTAAGTTTCATGTGTATCAAATTCTCTTCATCTAATGCAGCTTGAGAATCAATGGAATTGGATGGCTTATTTTCCAAGTCAATGGTTCAAAAGATCTATTTTCTTCTATCTTGTTATTTGCAGGTGAACTTTGGATTACAATGGAACTGATGGCTTATTTTCCTAGTCTTGTGATTCAAATGATCTATTTTCTTTTATCTTGTTATTTGCAAGTGAACTTTGGATTATACTTCTCCGGAGTGCTGGATAATGTGGTGTGCTACTCGGAGCATATGCAAGAGATGAGAGTTGTGAGATCAATTTGCTAGATTGAGTATGATCTAGCTCAAACCAGAAACGATACTACTTAAAATAGTTATCCTTAATTATTGAACTAAGCATATCTTCTGGCAGTGGTACACAATGCAGACGAACACATATCTGAACCTTCAAAGAAAAAGTGAAGTTTCAGCAGAATAATCCTTCCTAGAATATAACACCCGTGTGATTGGATGAGGAGAATTTTATATACATGAAACTTAAAGAAATAGCTCTTGATTGTGAACGGCCAGCGCTCTCTAGAAATGGGCATGCAGAAGAAAACACCAATGTACAACTTGTTTGTTCTGATTTGATCTTCTGTGATTGCTTGCCAAACATTCTTCTTTTCATAATAGTCATGTCATTTCATGAACAAAAGTGTTAGTTCAATTTAAAATCCTAACGAAATCCAAAGAGGAAAGGTATGTTGGACAGAAAAGGAAAAATCATCAAAACCAAAAGGTGTGTTGGACAGAAAAGGAAAAATCATCAAAACTAAAAGATGTTGGATAGAAAAGGAAAAATCATCAAAATCAAAAGGTGTGTTGGATAGAAAAGGAAAAATCATCAAAACCAAAAGGTATGTTGGATAGAAAAGGAAAAATCATAAAAACCAAAAGGTGTGTTGGATAGAAAAGGAAAAATCATAAAAACCAAAAGGAGTGGTGGATAGAAAAGGAAAAATTATCAAAACCTTCGCAAGCCTTTTTGCAGCCAAAAGAGTATATATAGTTGAACACTAATATAGTGATTCAATTAAAACCCTAGCCCCCAAAAGATGGATCTATGGTCTCCATTCCCAAAGAAACGAAGAAGCAAAATGAGAAGAGTTGATCTAATCAGTAAGTTGCCAGACGCTCTTATAATTCAGATTCTCTCCCTTTTGCCAACGAAAGATGCCTTCACAACCTCTATTCTCTCCAAAAGGTGGCAGTATCTATGGCCTTCAGTTGATAACTTCTTTATCCAGTGTGAAGATGAATCACAAAGAGAAAAGTTTATATCTTTTGTGGATTATGCATTAGATCATTCTACTTGTTCCACAATTAAACAGTTCCATCTGGATTTCACTCACTTGTCCAAATACGAGTCACAACTCGAATATGTTGATGATGAATTATTGTTCCCAATCTCCAGATGGCTTGCTATTGCTGTTAAAAAAAATGTTGAAAATGTTGTATTGTTGTCAGATTCATTTCCAAGTGACTCAATTGACTTGCCTGACACTATCTACAAGTGCTCCTCATTGATAACATTGGATCTCACGTGTTGCACATTTGATGAGGAATTTGTTATAGATTGGAAGTGTTTAAAGACCTTGAAGTTGAATGACATTAAGTTACATGATGATGATATTGTAAAAATACTCTCAAGTTGTCCTACGTTGGAAATCCTCGAATTTTTTAAATTTTATGGATTCCGTCATCTGGAAATCAATTCTTCAAATTTAAAGAGGCTTAAGTTCGAATATTATTTGCCATACGATGATGACTCTGATGATCTCTCGTTGGATATTATTGCCCCTCATATTCAACATTTGGAGATCTCCGGAGATATGTATGATCTCAAGTGTAGGCTAGTAAATGTATCCTCCGTGGTCAGTGCGAAGCTTAATTTTCGAATGAGTTGTACATCGATTGTTCAACACACTTCTAGTGCCACATGCCCTGATGAACATCAAGTTATAAGGAAACTCATCCAAGATTATCTTCAAAAGTTGAGCAATGCAACTGAGTTAACGATTGGGACTTGGTACACCGAGGTAATTTGTTTTGTCATAAAGGCCTTATATTATTTTTGATTGTTCTTGATTTCTCGATCCTTTACTAGTTTCTTTGGGATAACCACATCAGGTACTACTGATGCAATTTGAAGAGATGTCGCTTCCAGGATTGAAATGCAAATGTCTAAATCTGGATTTGCATATCACAAAATTTTATTTCTATGGAGCAACTATCTTGTTGAAAGCTTCACCTCATGTGGAGATACTCAACATAACTATGACAACTACTTCGGTAACTTTCTGCAACTTTTGCTCTTCTATTTACACAGTCATTTTAGGAAGTTCTAATATCGCTCCCTCCCCCCTCTCCCCTTTTCTCACATAGAACAATACTCAATATTTAAAGAAATGAACAAATCACTATAAAAACACCATCATAAGAAACAAAATATTCAAATTATATGAATAAAACATATTCAACTAATCCATCTATTCCCTTTTACTAGTCCAATGTTCATAAATATATATATTTTTTCTCTTACTTATTCATTTTAACAAATTAAGAGAGATTTTTTTCCGATTTAAAACACATCATTTAATTATTTCCCAAAACTTATTAGAATAGTAGTAATCTAAGGTAAATTTCAAATCTAAATTAACATGTGCAACAGAATAAAATAAGTACTTAATAAATAATATTTTTAAAAGGAATACAAAGTTTAGACTAGACTAGTAAAAGGAAATCGAGAGAATACATTAGCACAAATCGATAATAACCTACTTAAAGATGTTATTAAGTATTTTTTCTTTTATATAAGGCATCAAACTATAACTCGAAAACTCATAATTAGGTTTGTTACCAAGAAAGAAAATGAAAGAATAAAATTACAAAAAAATTTAAATTTAAATAAGTTATAATGTGTCAATCCCCAAACAGTGCAAATTGCAGAGAATGTAATTTCTTGTACTATATGAAATCATTGTTTTGTAACTTTTGTGAATTGTGATGTTTCATTTGACTATATTCTCTCTCCAGATGGACCTTGAGCGATGCACATTTGAGTTAGGATATTTGGCCAAAGAACATGATATTCATTTCCCATCAAGCTTCGAATTTTCAAAGCTCAAGAATGTTAAGATTTATAGTTCTTCCAAGATGTGTTTGAAGGATAATCTTGAATGGGATTATGATGAACTTTTCAAACTTTCAGAATTTATACTAAAGAAGGCAACAGTATTGGAGAAGTTCATGATTACGTCAAGGAGAAAAAATTGTAAGATTTGTTCAATGAACTGTGCTTCTCGATATTCACTTCGATTGGCTGAGAAATTGAAAGGTCTCCCAAGATCGTCAACCAGTTCTGTGATCATTTGCCATAAAGGAGCTTTCAGTGACTAGATTGCATAAATGTTACTTTGTATTTAGTTTTTGATTTACTGCCGGTGAAAATCTTGAATTTGTCTATGTAACTATTTGTTCTTGTTAGCTTATCCTTGTGACATATATACCAAACTAGTATAATCACCCGCGCTTCGCGCGGGAATTTAATATCACGGGATTTATAAAATAATATTTAAAACATATGAGTCATTAAAACTAAAACAATATATTATGTTTCATACAAGATTACGTAGTAACAAACATTAATAATTTAAAGTAAGGTGATAATTATAATATCTTATCATTTATCCTTCAATCAATCATCTTTAATTTGATTTTATAATTTATCTTTTTGCTCCCGGAAAGTGTTACTATTTCATATTTTTGGGGATCCAAATGAACATCAACCGAAGATATTAAATATTTTAATAAATAAATAATCATTGGTGAATGGATAAACAAATTTAAAAGGATGAAAAAAGTGAACAAAGATTCTAATTCTAACGTGTAGAAAGTTCAGTCTTACCTTTTACTTTACATATATCATTTTAAAGTTCCCCATTTAAATGTATTATAATTAAAATGAAAGATTAAAGGGAGAATGTATGATATTGGACAACACTTTCACTTATTATATATATTTGAAAGGGAAAAATATTACACAAAATTATTCAGTTTGTTTGGGTGTTTTTTAAAAATCAACATACTAGAGTGATGAAGTTCAATTTGAAACTACACTTCTTTTACAATCGCAGTGTCCAGAAACACATTTATTAGTTCAAGAAAAGTATTTACAACTTGCAATAAACTCAAAAATCTGTTCATACTTCATATTGAATACGAACAATTATTTTATTGTGTTGTTATCTATGTCTATGGGATTAAAAGAGGCTCCAGTCTAGTCATATTCCTCTACAGGTCATCAGACACATCCTTGAACACATGTCAAAAGTTTATTAATTCTTGTCTTCTTTTCCTGGTTTACTTCACACATCAATGTGTGATAAAGTTTTTAAGGTCTTTATTTGCTTACAATGGCATACCAAATTTGAATATTGTTTTGAAGAGATGGTAGTATAGATCTTTAAAGAATTTTTTTTACTGTACCTTCAAGAATTTCAGTAGAAAAAACTTGTATGAATACTCAATTAACATGTGTTATTTAATCTGTACTAACAAATACTTATAACAATAACTTTGCAGAAACATAAAAAACAAAGTTTAAAACATGTACTCAAAAATATCAATTAATAACATAAGCATAAATTAATGACTATAAAAAAACATACCAGGATCTGTAATAGAATGAAACAGAAAGGAAAAATCGTACACGAATATTTAATTGTGAAGAAGAAGAAGAAGAAGTTCAAAATTTTCGTTGTTTTAAAATGGGAGGAAATTCCTCTATTTATAGCTAGACAACAAAGGGTAGTGTGAACAAATGTTTATTATTCCTTACCAGAAAGGTCACAACTCTTTGGAAAAGTTACAACCCTTTGGAAAGGTCATAACCTTTCATAAAAGTCACAACTTTTCATAAAAGTTTCAACTCTTCATAAAAGTTACAACTTTTCGTAAAAGTCGCAACTCTTCATAAAAGTCACAACTCTTCGTAAAAGTCACAACTCTTCATAAAAGTCGCAACTCTTCATAAAAGTCGCAACTTTTCATAAAAGTCACAACTTTTCATAAAAGTCGCAACTTTTCATGAAAGGGAAAGGCTAGTTTTGGAAATAAATAAAATAAAAGGAAATTCTGGTTTGCGGGCCTAGGGTTCTCTTATATATATATATATATATATATATATATATATATATATATATATATATATGATGTTATT